>VDFB02070142.1:0-268051 GCA_007258455.2 Sequoia sempervirens | reverse complement strand
CTTCTTTCCAAAGCTGGATCAAAGTTGAAGAGTAAAGGCGCAAAGAAAGCATCAGTGACCCCTCTGAAATGATGAAAGCTCTCCTTCAGCTCCAATTGATAGAAATATCTGTACACAGGCACCATCATCCGATTGCCTTTTGTAGATAGACCTGGGAATTGTCTCATTACAGCCGCTGCGTACACCAGGTAAGAAGTCATGTAGAACTTCAATGTAGAAGGAGCATTAATCAATTGCTCATGTATCTCATCACTGATTTGCTTTGCCCGGTCAATATGCATACGTACTCCTTATGATCTGATGTATTCATACATCCAATCGTGAAAAGTGGATGATTCCGGCAAGCCTTTCACTCTGCTTAGAAATGTGATCATATCTTTGACATCATCCTTGAAGTCACTTCGCAGGAGTCCTTTCGGCCATCTGGAAACAGATGATCTAGGCTTCTTTAACCATTGAGTGTTTATCAACTGTTTAGCTTTATTGGGATCAGCATCAAAGATCTCTTGTGCTTTTGATATAGAAATATCAATGTATTTTTCCATATGAGGGACCTTGAAGACAATATCAAAGAAATCAGGGTCGAGTCTCAGAATCTCGTGCCCCGAAGAATCGATCACACTCCTACTTTCTCTGATGTAATGAGACGCCACCTAAAGAACAAACTTTGTATTATGCGCAGCTATAGGAAACATTGCCACCAAATGAAGGTTGCTATGCACGATCGCTCTCATTGAATCAGGTAGAGGCTTCGTCTCTGTTTGCTTTGCGAAATCAACCAAGTCCTGATGACCAACCTCTGTGTCTTTTATCTCTTCCACCTTGGAGAGCACTACAGTCGGCGGATAGACACCTTGATATTTGTACTTCATCTTGCCTTTTGCTTTCGAAGAAGGAGGCTTACTAGCAGTCATCTAAAAGAACTGGAACTCTGATCACTCTGACTTGGCAATCTTTGAAAGGAGACTGCAATCCGTTTAGCCAAAACAAATATTAATTGTTAGGAAACATGGGAAAGCGCGAAATGAGCAACAAGGATGGGAGAGCATGGAGCGGATGACGAGGCACGCAAAACGATGCACTAAACGGGAAAAACAAGGTTCCGGAGTGTACTGGTCGAAAATGAAGCTCATCTGGAAAGGATTGTAGAAAAACTGAAAAAAGTGTAAGGGTGCCAAAATTCAGTGCCCTTACATTTCAGGAAATTCACTTTTGATGTAAGGGTGCTAAATTTTAGCGCCCTTACATTTCTGAGAGTTACAAAATATAACATGTATTGCAACATGTCATAGCGCTAAAATTTGGCACTTCAGCATTTGAGCACATTTTTAGTGAAAAACAGATGTAAGGATGTGGCGCTCATGCTTGACAAGGTTTTTGTTTGTAACATGAAAACTTTGAAGACAATTTTGTTTGCCTTTGGATAGGGTTGCAATTCATCATCATTATATACTGCTCGATACATACTGGCGAGTACTCTCCGAGCAGCCGAGTAATCGTTTTTTTTTTGGCTGGGCGAGTAATCTTCACTTTTACTCGCAGGAAACCCTAGCCGATTTTTTTTTCTGTTTTTTCCCGAGTAATCGCCGTGTAATCTGTTGTTTACTCGCAGAATAATCGTCACAAAAACCCAAACGCTTTTTTGACGCGTTTCTGACGCGTTTTTCTGTGAGTTTTCATTTTCGCGGGTATTTTTACCGCGTTTTGGACGCGTTTCGTGCTATTAAACCCTCGTTCTTACCATTTACAATCACCTTCGAGCGATTTACAGTGGTTGTTGCGCGATTTGGACTGGTGGCTACGCGATTTGGACTTCTGGCTGGGCGATTTGGACTTCTGGCGCGATTTCCAGGTTAGTTTGAAACTTTGATCAAAACCCTGTGCCTTCAATGAGTGATATTTCCTGCGTTTCATATACTGTGCTCCATATTTATTTATTTTTTCAAATACCCGAGCTTCAGATGACGCGATTTAGGTTTAATTCTTAAATTTTTTCAAATGCCCGCTTCAAAAATGACGCGATTTCATCATATTCCGCGATTTAGGTTTATTCCGCCAGACTTCAGACGCGATTTGCATTGGATTTTTTGTTTTTTCAAATCCCTGAACTTAGAAAATGACGCGATTTGCATTGACGCGATTTACATTGGATTTTATTTTTTTCAAATCCCTGATAGAAAATGACGCGATTTCATTTTATTTTCCAGAATTAATTAAAATAATGCGATTTACATTGGATTTAGTATTTTTATTATTTTATACATATGCTTTGTATAAAATAATAAAAATATTAATTCATTTATTTTCTACATCAAAATAATATTTATTATTATTAAAATTTCGTTTTCATTTATTATTTTATTATAAATTTATAATAATATCATGGAAGTTAAAATGTTCACTTTTATACATAATATTTAATATTTATTAATTATTATTAATTTATTATTTTAAAACAAAAATTTCATATATTATTTTATTATAATTTATAATAATATCATGGCAAATAATACTATTGTTTTACATTTCTTATTATTATTTGCCAAGATATTATTAATATATTATAATAAAATAATATATAAAATTTTAGTATTAAAAATTTAAAATAATAATAAATATTAAATAAGATGTAGAAAAATGATATTATTATTTGCAATTTCACCATGATATTATTGATTTATTACAATAAAATAATATATGAAATTTTACATTTAAAAATTAAAATAATAATAATTCTGATGTAGAAAATACTTAGCATTGAAAATAAAACGTGCTCAAAAGTCGAGAATCAAACTCATACAATGTCATACATGATTTAATCTTTAATGAATAAAATGAAAACATGCTCAAATTTCAGCTTCTAAAATGATTGATGCTAATATGATATCACAGTAAACTGATAAGTGAAAGCTAAAACAAGAAACAACAGAATCACAGATAACTTGCATACAAGTAAATTAAATCAATGTGCATCCAACAAAAATTAAAAATATAAGAATGAAAAAACTGAAATTAGAAAGACAGTATACTGAATGAAATGTCTTACAGTCTTTCACTTTGATAGTTTACAACTTTACTGTTTGATAATGATTGAAATTATAACGGTGAAGTTAAACAATTAGTTGATTGTTGATGTTCCTTTCACTTTGTATTGGATTTGTTACATCTTCTAATATATTCATTATTCAACATCTGATATTGTAGGTTAATATTTAATTGCAATGGCATCCGCCTCTGCATCTGGTTCGAACACAGCTGCCTCAAGCCAGAGCATTGAAAGGAGACCCCCTGGTAGCCGTGATCCTACTTGGAAACATGGATATTATGGGCCAGTACCAGGAAGTGTTATTTGTACTTGGTGCAAGAAGAAGATTAGTGGAGGCATCAATCGCCTCAAATACCATCTTGCTGGTATCCCTTGCCATGATGCAAGGGCATGTCCAATAGCCCCTGCAGAGGTGAGACGAGAGATGGAAGCTCTTCTTGCAGCACTTGATGAAAAAAAATTGGAGAGGGCAAAGACACAAGCAGCCATACAAGCAGCCATTGCTCCTAATTTGACTGAAGATTCTGAGGTAAATATGCAAGGCATTGTGGGCTCTAGTCGTGGTCCACGTATACGTACACCATCCACTTCATCCACTTCAAGCAAATTCCAATTTTTTGTCCCTAGAAATGTTCAAGGATCACAACCTTCATTGGAAGGTACTGGGTGGAATAAGGAGGTGCACAAAGAAGCAGACAAGGCTTGTGCTAATTTTTGGTTTTATAACAACCTTCCCTTCAATGTAGCAAGGAGTCCGTATTGGGAGTGTTTGGTGACAGCATTGACAGTTGCAGGGAAAGGGTACAAGGCTCCTAGTCCAAGAGATATAAGTGGCAGGTTACTTGAAGATGCTATTGTAGATGCAAAAGGAATTGTGGAAGCTCAAAAAAAGCAATGGCAAAAGTATGGATGCTCAATTCTTTCAGATGGTTGGACAGATGGAAGAAACCGCACTCTTATCAATTTTATAGTGGCTTCAAATGGTGTGTTGGTTTTTCTAAAGTCAATTGATGCTTCCAACATAATAAAGAATGCAGAAAATTTGAGTTTGATGTTGGAGCGGGTTGTTTTAGAGGTGGGCATAAAAAATGTTGTCCAAGTTGTTACTGACAATGCAGCGGCATATGTGGCAGCTGGTAGATTGCTTCAAGCAAGGCATCCAACACTTTTTTGGACCCCTTGTGCAGCTCATTGCCTTGACCTTCTTTTGGAGGACATAGGCAAAATTGACTGGGTGAAACCAATTGTAGAACAAGCAAGAGACATAACAAAATATATATATAATCACCCATGGGTTCTTCAATTGATGAGAGATCACACCAAAGGGAAAGAGCTTGTGCGATCGGGTGCTACAAGGTTTGCAACTAATTTTCTTACGTTGCAAAGTATCACTAGTTTATTGACTTCCTTGAAGCAGATGTTTGTGAGTCAACCATGGGTAGACTCAACTTACTCAAAGAAGGCTGATGGAGAAAAGATTCAAGCAATAATCTTTGATAGTCAATTTGCAACTAGAGCATTAGAGATTGTCAAGGTAATTCAACTCTAATGAATTTTTAGATTGAATCCTTTTTTGTTAATTTAGAATTCTATAAGTATTTTGTTTCATTGTAAGGTGTAATTTAAATTTGGTTCTACTTTGTAATTTATAGGTGACTGAGCCATTGGTGAGGGTCTTGCGCTTGGTGGATGGTGAGAAAAATGTGATGGGATATCTTTATGAGGCAATGGATAGGGCCAAAGAGGCCATCCAACACTATTACATGGGGGATGCAAATAGATTTAACCCTATTTGGGATATCATTGATCGAAGGTGGAACAATCAACTCCACCAACCCATTCATGCAGCGGGGTACTTTCTCAACCCCAAATTCTACTTCTCTGATGGCTTCACGGATCCTAATGGGGAGGTTATGGAGGGCCTATTCACATGTATTGACAGGATGACACTTCAGTCTGAAGTGAAAGACCTCATCCTTCTAGAGTTGCAACAATATAAGGCAGCTAGGGGGCCTTTGTTTTCTTCCACATTATGTGAACGAGGAAGAGAGATCCAAACACCATGTAAGAAAAAGTGAAGCCTTTATCTTGCAAGTTATGAATTACAATTATTATTACTTATTAGTTATTACAAATTATAATATTGTTTATTAATATTTACAAAACCTTGAATATCTTATTTGCAGGTTCTTGGTGGGAAGATTGGGGTGGAAAAACCCCAAATTTGCAAAGGGTAGCCCTCCGAATTTTGTCTCAACCTTGTAGTGCTTCTGGCTGTGAAAGAAACTGGAGTTTGTTTGATGCCATTCACACGAAGAAGCGTAATAAGTTGACTCAACAACGCCTCAATGATCTTGTTTTTGTGCAGTATAACCTTCGGCTTCGCACAAAAAAGGTGCAAGAATTGACAGATGAGCTCATTGATTTGGATGACATTGATCCATACAGTGATTGGACCGTGCAGGATGATGAGGCCTCCTTGTTTACAGAGGATGAGATTGCTGATTTCGAGAGGCAAGCTATGGAGGATTTGCCTACAGCAGAAGCAGGGGAGATTGGATTGGATGACATTGATGTGGTGGAGGAGGAGCCATTACCACCTACCAGCATGGTGGAGCCACTGCCACAATCTTCTACGCCAAGTAAGGAACCAGAATCGAGTGCAAGGACCATACCCTCTACCTCCCAATTTTTCACTAGGTTGGGGAAGAGGAAATTGTAATTGCCTAGATATGAAATTTATGATGATGATTTTCAAATGCAATCATCATAAATTCATTAGTTATTAGCAGTTTCACTATGCGGCTTCATATAATGATGCCATTTTGTAATCCATATGTATTGAACTATGAAATTTAATATAAAACACTCCCTCATGGTTTTTAGACTCATTTGATGCATTTTGTAATTGAATTTTGCAAAAAAAAAGTGTTTTTATGAGAAATTTTGCTGCTTTTTAATTTGCCGAGTATTTGCCGAGTATTTGCCGAGTTTTTCCCGATTTTTTCCCGAGTCAAAATTTTTGGGCTTGCCGAGTACTCTCATTCCGGTATGTAAACTATGATATACGCATTCAAAAGATTTCACAAAGAAACCTTCTTTCAAAACGAGAGATCTCCTCAAAGTGATTGTGTAAAGACTTTATCATTTTGGACATTTGAAAGAAAAACAAGACGGAGAAAGACGCGCATAAAAGAATGCGTTGAAAACAAAACACAAAAGGTACCTTGCGCGAGGGTAAGAAGAAAACACACGAGTAGAGAAAAACGCGAATGGAGGAAAGAAACGCAGATAGAGAAAAAGAAGAAACAAAAACGCATGGGAGAGGATGGAAAAAACGTTGAAAAGAATGCGTAGAAAAACGCATAATACATACAAAAACGCATATACTTAAACTAGAACACATAAAAATGAAAGAAGAATAAAGACAAAGCAAAAACGACTTACCAGAATGAAACGCGAAGATTGCCGAAGGATGAATGGCGAAAATCTTCAAAAAACGTTTTTTGCAGTTTGAGAAGCACTTCACCCAGCAAGAAGGGAGAAAAGAACAAAGATCATAATAATGAAAATGGCGAATTAAAACACCTTTAAGTGAAAAGAAAAATTAAAAACCTAACTCAAGTCGAGCAATAAATTTAGGCACGAAAAGTGGCACGATTGACGAAAAACGCGAAATTCATGAAGAAACGTGCCAGGGCCAAGAAAAAGTCTAAGTGGCAAAGAAAAGTGTAATGGCGCTAAAATTTAGCGCTATTGCATTTTTTAGAAATTTCACTTCATGCAGGGGCGCTAAATTTTAGCGCCCTTGCACTTTTTGTACTTAGCCAATTTTAGCTTCAGGGCAGGAGCGCACTTTTTCAGTGCCACTGCATTTTTCGTAATTCACTAAGTACGAACAGTGAGACTTCGCGAAGGATCTCGTTTCGAAGGTCTTCGCGAGGCGAACATGGGGGAATGATCGAATTGACTATTCGAGACTTAGGAACGCATTTCGAGGTGGCTTGAAAATCACTTCGTTATGCGTACTTGAACTTCACGAATCCTAGGAAACGAACAAGTTTCGTAGGGGGGTTATCCGTGGAACGAGCGCTGCTAGATTCCGTGATAACATCCAGAAAGCTTCCGAAAATGTTATAAAGGAATTTTGTGAGTTCATTCAGATTTCACAGTTGGATTTCAACGGTTGGAGTTTGGAAATTTGTGAAATCTTTGTTGAAAACAAATTTCAGAAATCAAAAGGTTTTACACGAAGTAGAATGGTATGAATTATTTTTAATATTTGCTATTCCTTGCTTAAGCTGAGTCATATTTGCTATTTCTAAAAAATTGTCTCCAACCATCCAAAGGTGTCTAGAGTTTGAATTGTCATAGGGCTTGAACCAGTAAGAGTAGTTATACCAACACATTTTTTCCTCCACTCAATGGGAATGATCTCAATGCTTCTATTGAGCATCCTTCTTGCCTAAAGATTATGGACCTTAGGTTACTTGGACTTGTCCTTGTCCTTGTAAATATACAAACAGAGGTTATAACCATCCTTGACCAAAAGGTAATTGTTTTCTTGTCCGTAAGAAATCACACTTCATTCATACATGTAGGGGCTTCCAAAAACAACTTCACACACATCCAACAAGACTTCTATAAGCACTTCATCAATAAACCTTTGGTTAACACCAAATTTCAATTATGTTTCCTAGTAAGGGACAAGTCAGCACCCTTCTTGATCCAACTCAAAGCATATGGCTTGGTGTGTTGAAAAATTTCTCAAAGAAGATTTTCAACCAACTCTTGAGAAATGAGGTTAGCTTGGGAACAAGAATAAAAAATGCATCAACTTTGACATTCTTGAAATGAATCTTGGTGCAAAACAGCTTTGTATGCTCCTTTTTCTATTGTGCTTGGTTAGTGCAAGATATTTTACTAGACTACATTCAATTTTGTTCCCACTAAAGTTAGGCATATTAGGTTTTTAAACTTTCTTACCCTTCCCATATGGCACTTTTTTGGATGTAGCTTCTAGCAAGTTTCTGAAAGTGGTATATGCTTTCTTACATTAACATGAAAAAAAGATTACATTATATAGAGCTTACAAGAAGCTGTAGATATTAAATGTATCTACCTAACTACTGTTACTGTAGCAACAGTAACGAATTTAACCTATACTAACATTGACCATTAAAAATATGAGAATAATATATTATTCTAACACCCTCCCTAAATGGTCAATCCATCAACAACACCAAGTTGCCCCCTAAATTTTACAAACTTGTCCGAGCTCAGAGACTTGGTGAGAATATTGGCAGTCTGATCCGATGTTGGAACATACTGCAACTGAACTGATCCGTCTTCTACCAGCTGGCAAATGTAGTGACAATGAAGCTCAACATGCTTGGTACGTTCATGGAAGACTGGATTTTTGGCTAGTTTGAGCACCCCTTGATTATCAGTGTACAAGGGAGAAGGTCCTGCTTGTGACATGTGCATGTCAGAAAGCATCCTACGAAGCCAAACTGCCTCACATGCTGCTTTAACAGATCCTCGATATTCAGCTTCTGTCGAGGAAAGAGCCACTGCCTGTTGCTTCTTGCTGGTCCATGTTACAGCACCTGTACCCAAACTGTATACATACCCAGAAGTAGATTTCCTATCATCTACTGAACCTGCCCAATCTAAGTCTGTATAACCAACCAGCTTTGGACCCTTGCATTTGCCATACAGAATGCCATAGTCAGAAGTGCCCTTAACATATCTCAGCACCCGCTTCGCTGCAATCCAATGATTAGCTTTAGGAGTTGTCATGAAGCGAGAGATGTAGCTCACTGCAAAACTGATGTCAGGTCTAGTGGCAGTGAGGTAGATGAGACTGCCCACTAGTTGCCTAAAGGTCATTTCATCGACCAGAGGTGAATCAGAGTTGGCTGACAACTTCAGCCCCTTCTCCATGGGTGTGGAAGCAGGTTTGCAATCCTGCATCCGGAATTTGTCAAGCAAACTTCTGGCATATTTTGATTGAGAGATAAAGATGCTACCATCAGTCTGCCAAACTTCAATACCCAAACAATAATGGAGAAGCCCCAGATCTGTCATGTCAAAAGCCTGACACAAAGCTTGTTTGATTGCCTCAATCAAATTTGTTGAACTACCAGTAATGATCAAATCGTCAACATAGACAACAAGAAAGAGAATATCATCACCAAAGTGTTTGACATACAGATTACTATCAGAAGGGCTGCGCTGAAAACCATGATCAACCAAGTACTAATCAATCTTGAAATACCATGCACGGGGAGCCTGTTTCAGTCCATAGAGTGCTTTCACGAGCTTACACACTTGATGTTCTTTGCCGGCAACCTTGAAACCAGGAGGCTGCGTCATGTAGACTTCTTCCTGCAAATCACCGTTGAGGAAGGCACTCTTGACATCCATCTGATGAACTGTCCAACCAAATTGGGCTGCAATAGCGAGAAGAAGACGAATGGTGCTCATCTTGGCAGTAGGAGCGAAGGTCTCCTCATAGTCAATGCCCTCCCGCTGTGTGAATCCCCGAGCAACCAATCTGGCCTTGTACTTATCCAAAGTACCATCTGCATGATACTTGACCTTGTAAACCCATTTGGCAAATGATAGGTTTTCCCAGGAGGAAGATCAGAAAGAACCCAGGTGTGATTCTTCAGAAGACTATGATATTCTGTCTGCATAGCCTATTCCCACTCTGGAATTCCTTTAGCCTCTGAATACGTCTGAGGCTCATAGATGTTGTGGATGTTGGCCATAAGAGCGAAGTTAATTGTGTGTTGTTGCTTGCTCTTGCTACGAGTTGATCTGCCCTCAATGAATTCATCATCATGAAGATCGCCGATTATCTTGGCCCACCACTTAGGCCGACGAGTAGAAGTGCCAACATCTGAAACAGGAGTAACAGCATCGCCTGGGATGTCTGGAACAAGGTCATCTGGATGTGAATCCTGAGGAAAGTCAGGTGGTGCAAGATCATGATCAGTAGACTCCTCATCTTCAGAGTCAGAATGCTCTGAAGCCCTCCCATCATGGGAACCAAGAGGAAGACGAACACCCTCATCAGGAACCTTTGTAGGTTGATCCGCAGGACTGGTAGTAGGGACAAATGGACCAGTAGTCTCATCAATCACAACATCACTACTGAATATGAGACGATCTGTCTCCACATCAACCAACCTGTAGGCTTTGTGATTGTCGCTGTAGCCAGTAAACATAAGTGTCTGGCTCTTGGAGTCCAACTTACACGCTTACGTTTAGAATCCATATACATGAGCTAGAGAACTAAGACTTTCAGATGGCCCACCTTAGGCTTATGTCCAGACCAGGCTTCTTCAGGAGTCATCTTCTTAACGGCCTATGTAGGTGACCGATTTAGGAGGTAGACTGCTTCAGCCTAGTATTTCTTAGGTACATTTTTGTACTCTAGCATAGAACGAGCCATTTCGGTAATGGTGCGATTCCTACGTTCAACAACACCATTCTGCTGAGGGGTGTAGGGTGTGGTAAGTTGGCGCTTAATGCCGTGTGCAGCACAAAAAGAAGAGAAGTCAGCTGAACAAAACTCCCCCCCATTATCGGACCTTAGAGTAACAATGTGAGAACCTGATTCCTTCTCAACTAAGGCTTTAAACTGCTGAAATGTGCTAAACACATCTGATTTATGTTTCAAAAAATACAGCCACATTTTCCGATTGAAATCATCAACAAACAATAAAAAGTACCTGGACCCAGTAACAGAAGGAGTATTCATTGGCCCACATACATCAGCGTGAACCAGTTGAAGTACCTTGGAGGCTCGCCAAGAATCACCATCTGAGAATGGTGTCCGATGCTGCTTGCCAGCTTGACAGGCTCCACAAACTCCATGATTTTTAGTTTGGATCTCAAGCAGACCAGCAACCAAACCTTCCCGAGAGAGCTAAGAGAGGTAGTGCACATTCAAGTGCCCATAACGCTGGTGCCAAAGTTTGTTGATGGTTGTACTTCGGGCTGCTAGAGCGTGCTCCACGAGAATCACCGGAATCACGCAAGTCGTCAGACCATGATCCTCAAGTCCCATAGCAATTGTAGTACGAGTCTCCCGATCAACGATGTTGCAAGTGGACGAACTGAAAACAACATCTAACTGGGGAGAATGTCGCATGATCTGACTGACGGAGAGGAGATTATGTTCCATGCCGGGAACATAGTAGACATCGAGAAAGAGTAGATTTCTTCCTCCTGAGTGAATCTGGACAGTGCCCTTACCAGCAACTGTGTACTCTTCACCTCCTCCGAAAATGACAGAATCTGAGAATGGTTCAAACTTGGTGAACCAATCCCGACGATGAGTAAAATGCCGCGAAGCCCCGGAATCAATATACCAAGCAGAAGAATGTACCGGATCTGCAGTTCTCTTGGCCATAAAAGCATAGAATGCAGACTCTTTCTGCTCGGTGTGCTCGGCGACATGTGCCTTTTGTTGAGATCCTCCCTGCTTCTTTTGTTCAGAAGCCATCCGAGTGCGACAATCAGCCTTGATGTGACCGTATTTGTGGCAATAATTGCACTAAACATTCTTCTTCTTCTTGCTGTCCTGTGAAGAACCAGAGCCTTTCGGCTGAGAAGATTGAGCCTTCCCTTTGTTCTTAGCAGAAGATTTGGCTGAGAACGCTTGCTCTATGGAGGACGAACTGGCACTGCTTCCAAACTGCTATCTCCAACGATCCTATTGTAGAAGCTTGTTACACAAGTCTGAAAACTTCAAGTCAACGTTTGTTGAAGTAATATTGAGCGTTTCAATGAAATGCTCGTAAGACTTTGGCAAATTCTTCATAGTAATGACGACCATGTCCTCTTCCTCCATCTTTCAACCAATGGCTTCCAGCTGGTCCCGAATCTCCTTGATCTTTGTCAGATGCTCTTGAAGTGTAGTGTGCTTCTCGTCCATCATTATTGAAAAAAGCATGTTCTTAAGAAAAAACGCACGACTCTTATCTAACGTTTCATGAAGATCCTTCAGGGTTGTCCATACCTCAGCAGCTGTTTTGCCTGACGGCACTTGTGGCAGTTGATCGTCAATGACGGAAAGCTTGATGAGCATGAAGGCTTCCCGATTGCGTTCATCCCATTTATCCTGATCCTTTCCGACTATAGTGGGTCGAGTTGAGTGCCCCAAGACGACCTGATCGAGACAACGATATTCAAAGATCGTTAACATGCACTACTTCCAGGTGTTGTAATTCTTCCCGTTGAACTTCTGGCTGCTTTCGAGCATTATGTTTGTCAGAGATGCCATCACGTACCTCGCGGTCAAACTGATGAAGGCAAGATAATGCAAAGAAAACAGAAATACAGAAACCCGAACACGGATTTTGAGGTTTTACTAAAAACCCAGAAAAGATAAATAAAAACCTAGAAGGATGGAAGAATACCCAAAAAATTTTGACAACACAAATTTCGAGGCACAGAAAACGAGGTACCCAGAAAATTTGAAGACCGACCCAATTGAGATCTCGAAAAACCCAAAAGGAATCTGCAAACGAAAAAAATTTCCGCCTTCAAACAGAGGGTCAAAACCCTAGTCGAGCTAGCAGAAACCCTAGGCGGCCATGGAAGCTTCAAAAAAAATTGCAGAAAATTCTGAAAAACGCGGGTTATAATCTCCAGAAATCGCGTGCAAGAGGGTTTAAAAACATGTTTCAATGAAGCCAAAGAAAACGTGGGTAAACAGTGGCCAAAATCCGCAAAAAAACTTCTGAAAAACGCGGCCCTATACAACACAGAAATCGCGACCCAGAAAGCAAGAAAAAAAACACGTTTACAGAAAATGAAATCCCGTCGGCGCCCAAGAGACAAAAAAAAAACGCGCGTCTCAGTAAAAAAATCGCGTCCAAGATGAAGCCGCGCGGGTTTCAGGTAAAAAAACATGTTTTTTTTTTTTAAGCAAAAAATCGCGCCCAGCAAAGGACAAAACGCGACCAGGAGCAGAAAAATCGCGGCCAGATGAGTGAAAACACGCCCAGAAAAAAAAAAATGCGACTTCAGCACAAAAAATCGTGGCCAGGAGGTACTGAAAAAACCCACGAAATTTGCAGAGGGTTTTTCTCCTAAACTGAAGCATGAAAATTTTTCAAAAGTCTCACAGAAACCCTAGGACAGAAAACATTCGAATTATGGCTGTAGATAGGCCCACGAATTTTTAGGGTTTAGTTATTTTCTGCTCTGATACCATGAAAGTGGTATATGCTTTCTTACATTAACATGAAAAAAAGATTACATTATATAGAGCTTACAAGAAGCTGTAGATATTAAATGTATCTACCTAACTACTGTTACTATAGCAACAGTAACAAATTTAACCTAAACTAACATTGACCATTAAAAATATGAGAATAATATATTATTCTAACAGTTTCATCAATATGATTATTGACATCATAATGGTTGCAATGTCTTGCAAAAACTTGTGGCATCACCTTCTTGGCCTTGGTTGTTCCTTATGCCTTTGGAGAAGAGGATAAACCATCCACCTCTAGGCAATGAGCATGCCCCATCGATGTCCTAGGGTCTAGAGAGCAATACAAGCCTTTGAAGATGGTTGCGAAATCCTCCAATGAACATCAAAACCTTCTCATCAAAACATCTTTGTCCATTTGGACATCACCTCTTCAAAACTCACTAGTGTATTCCTCCACACTTTAACCTTCTTTTTATTCCAAAAATAGCCACTTTATAGATTTTTCCTCTCCATGAGATATTAGATAAAACTATTCTTGATCAAGTTTTTAAATTACTCCAACAAACTTATTGGAATTTGTTTTCCCAAATCCAAGGAATGCAAAAGACTTTCAAACCAATTTAAAGCATGCTTTGTCATTCTTAATCTTGGGAAGGAAATATTATGTTCTACCTAAGAGTATACATGCTAAAATATATCTCCAATTGTGCCAACCAATGATATACCTTTTCTGCATCTACATGTCCTCCAAAGGGAAGAATTTCAATCTTTGCTTCAGCCTTGAATGAAAGTGTCTTTGGTATACTTGATTTGCAATTGGATTGCCCTTTTTCATTGGAGTGAACTTTTCACTTGCTCTTGGTATCTTCCAATGATCTCAATTCTCCATGAGAGCCTCCATGATGCTCTTCAATGCCTCCATTGACTCAAATATGCTTGCTACATCAGCTTCTAACTTGAGGGACCTGTTGATGTGTGTTTTATCATCCACCAAACATTCAGAATAAAAATGTCCAAAGACACTCTATCCTCTCTTGAAAAACCACCGCATAGGCGATTCCAAGGTTTCTTTAGTCGGGTCTCGACGTGTGGATAAGCTCAATGGTCGTTGTGATAATGCTGGTAATAAACAAGGGGACTTACGTAGAAAGTCTGCACAAGCTAGGGACTTAGGAAATTTATCTTTGTAGGTTCTCAATTAGGACTTTCAATTGTGGATCTCAAAAAAAATGGCAAAAAGAATAGGGTTTAGGAAATCTAGTCTAAGCCTAAGAAATCAAGAGACAGTAAGGACTTGGTGAAGCGAAATAAACCACACTTTGTTTCGCCTCCTGCAGGACAACATACGCAAAGTGGGTGCAATCTTCAAGGGGTTTGTGAGAATAATTTTCAAACCTCGGATAAGGTTGAAGTTAGGCTTCCACACTTAGGAGCTCAGGCTAACTTTACGCATCGGATGAAAATCATTCATCCGAAGAAAGTATGAGCTACACTTCACCAATGAGTCGATACGATCAATCTTTCATTCAATTAACAACTTTTCAAAGCAAATTCTATTTAATCTAACTTTAATTCTAATCTATGGCGGAAGATAATATGTAACCTCGCTTACTATTCAACAATAAGAAGTGATTCAAGGCAAATCATGCTCAAGAGCTTTTATCATTCAAAATAGTCTCAATGCGACAATATACATAACAAGTCTCCACACCAGAAAAATGAGAGAGCACTAGTTTATATAGAGCTCCAAAAATGAAATAGACGGCCGAGATTTAAACAAGATTAACGGCCCAGATTGTTACAACCAAACCCTAATTAGGGTTTCCCAAAATAACAAGAGTTAACCATCAGAAAACTATCAAAAAAGTGGCAGTTCCAGCTATAATCAAGGAGAGGCGTCCTTATCCATTCGAGTGGCATTGTGTTTGGCGAATCTGGACACTACGGCAATGACTTCGTCCATCGTGACAGGAGGTAACATGCTGATCCGGAATTCTAGTCCGTCCAACTTCTCGGCGCATCTGGCAAAGGTACCTTCCCAATCTGCCTCCTGCTTCTCAAATTCCTTTCGAATGGATGAGAGTCTTGCCACTCTCGTGAAGTCCTGCTTCGAAAATGGTCCAGTGGTCGAGAAGAAAGTTTCTTGAACTTTTTGCTTCAGTCTCTCTAACTGCATGTCGTTCTCCCGGATGACTTCACGGTCGAACACATCTGTAGTTATCATGCACATCTTCTCCTGGATTTTCCTGACCTGTTCTTCAATTCCAAGCCCATCGATTCTCGCCTTCTCCAATACTTCTTCTCTTATTGTCACTGCCCAAAACCAGTGATGAAAATCATATGCTGCCCCTGCAGCAATCACCTTTTTATCAACTAACTCCTCCCTCGGAGTGCTTTTCAAAATTCTAAGGCTCGGAATAAGCCTTTCTTGCATATCCGGGATACCATCCCATGTCTCTGCCATATCCATCAACCTAGAAAGAAACGAAGAGGTTCGTCCATAAGCAAGCGCCAACCTCTCCATGAACAAGGCAGCTTCCATGCCTTCACCTGCCATCCAGTCTTGCGCTTCCCTGGCTGTCACCATTCCATGCTCAACTTCCTGAGTCATCTCCTGTGATGAATTGAGGAGAGGAGGAACAGTTGCATTGCCTTGATCTAGCGGCTGGGTCAAATGCTGGATATATTCTTTGAGACGTTTGACCTCCTTCTTATATTCCCTCTTCTTGGTCACTTCCTTTTCCAGTCTCGCTTTAATGGTCGAGACGGAATTATCTAACTCTTCTACTTCCTGACCTTTTGATGTCGGACCAAGGTCAACAGTGGTGATAGCATACTCCTGCGGAGTGATTTCGTCCTGTGGCTTGTCCACTGTAGGTACTGCAATGTGCACGGAACGGTTGCCTGTCTCGTTCCTCTGGATGGTGGAAAACTTCTTGGCGGGCTTCTTGGTAGCAACTTGTTCTAATCTTGCCAAGAAATCGGCAGTATCGTCCTCTTCTTCCTGTTGAGCCTCAGCAGGCACCTGAACTTTCATTCTTTCTAATAGCCAGTCTGGAATGGTTGACTGTTCAATGCCATCCTCTACTTGAACCTCGTCCTCGTTTGGAACATCCATGACTCCTCTGAGGGCGGAAATCATTCCTTCCTCTAAGTCATTATCCCGGACATCCATGTCATTGTCTGAACCTAAAATCTCTGTGCCTGCTGGTGATGCAGGCTCTTCATCATCTAATTGGATAGGTTCATTGTTCACTTCCTGAGCTGCAAGAGGTTCGAGCATCTCAACCAAGGAGTCGTCTATATTAGCCACCAAATGGTCAACATTCCTGGACGCCGCTGACCGAGAAGGTCCTCCTTTATGCTTCTTGGAAACAGGTTCTGCACTTGGCACCATTTCTTTTCTTTTCTCTCCAATACCGGCCATGTCTTGATGGGATGCCCCAGCATTAGAGGAATATGACTCTGATTCGCTCAACAGATCATATGTGAGCGTGATTCCCTTTTTGTCTCAATTCCTGAACATGATCATCAACCCACCACTGAGAATATTTCGTCACTGGCCTCATTAGGGTGGCTAGGTCTGCGTGCTCTGGCTCTGACCACTTCACTGGAGGGAGAGGTCGACTTTCCTCAAAGCGAGGTTGGACGTGGTTTCCGTCATCCTGAAGCTGATCAGGTACTCGGCAGAACTCAATTGTTCTCATGAAATCTACGGACATCCTGGACCACATCTTCCGTCTGATCTCGTATTCATCGGCAGCATTTGCCCAATAATCCTCCAGTTCCGTTCTGTGCTTATATCTTCTTCCTTCCACTGTCCGGATGTTATGATGTGGGTCATAATTGACCCTGGACTTGTATGCCGTGAAAGGGTACCATTGGATCTCCAACCGTGCACTCTCAGCTGCTTGGGCGGATGGGCAGTACTCTAGCATGTTCCCGATGAAGAAAGGGAATGTGACGGACGCCTTCTTGGTCGGCCTCTGAATATTCTGGTACTCTTCTAATTGTCTCAAAACCTCGAGCAATACCATCCGATTAGTCGGATAGATAGGCAATTTATAGGGATTTCCAGTAAATCCCTGGATCCTGATATATGTGAATTTCGGGAATTGGATGAACCAAGACCCGTATTTGCTGATAAGGCTTTTTGCTTCATGGCTCAGCCTTTGATGTATTCCTCCTTGGAGCTTTCTGGTGATATGCATTAGGAATGCATCATGCACCCTCCTGAAGTGAGTCTTTTCTTTCAATTGGAGCTGAGGATAGCAGTCGTAAGGCCTGAGCTCGTTCTCTCCATTGCCAATTCTGCCTTTGCAGACCAGTCCTGGATATCTGTATGATCTGGCCAATAGGTATATCACATATGAACTCATGTGAAAAGACTTAGTCTCTTCAAGGTTGATCAGTTGCTCGTGAAGGTTGTCACTTATCATCCGTGACCAGTTGAACATCTTAACTCCGGAGGTGACCTCGTCGATGAAGTAGTACATCCAGCTCTCAAAGAAGGCGCCTTGCGGATTGCCTGCGATCCTGTTCAGCATCAGCACGATATCTCCAAAATCTTCCTTGAAATCCGTGCGGCGAGGTCTCTTGGGCATCTTCTTGATTGATGGCTTTGGCTTGTCCATCCATACCTTGTTGACTGTGGTGGCGCACAAATCTGCCTTGCTGTCATATAGCATTTTGGTTTCTTCTTTGGTCTTATAGACCGTTCTTGAATGCTCAGGGATGCCAAAGGTTTCTTGGATTACAACTTCATTCAAATGTGCCAAGACTCGTCCGTCAGGGGCGATGATCTGTCTCTTTTGAGCATCATAATGGCGAGCACATTCCACCATTAACTCAGCACAATCCATGGCCGGTGGGAATCCAGCTGCTTGGAAGATCCCGTTTCTGACCATTCTTATGGCTATTGCTGTGGGAAGTCCCTTCTGACCGTATACTCTTTGCTTGAATTCGTCAAAATCCACATGTCCGAGGTCAGTATCTACAACATTCTTCCACTTTGAGATGACCTTGGTCTCCTTTTGGGCACCCTTATTGGCGAACTTCATTTTCAGCTTCCTTGATAATCCTCCTGCCGTGTCCGTCAACCTGCAGTCATAAAATTAACATTAATAAAAAGACTTTTAAAATAGTTTAAACCTCGTGCCTTGGATTCGAAAAAAATAATAACTTTCAGCTGTTCAAATAATTAAAATATTGCGAAAAAGCAAGCTGAAAGTGACTTTGATGGAGTTGAAAATTCTTGCCAGAACTTCGTCAAGAGGAAAGGGCATAAAAAGATAGCAAATTTAATTAACCAATCCTCAAACCTCAGTGAAGGATCGTCAAATGTAAATCAGATTTAAAAATCTGATTTTTTTGAAAAGTGCGCCCCTCTTCAAGAAGAATTCAGCTTTGAAAATTTTCTTTTTCTTTTCCCGCGAAAAATTCCTCAGCATAACACTGTTTCTCCTTCTGGACAATTCGACTTTGCCTATTGATGAATTGATTGCCTGACGATTTCGAGAAAGATCAAATTTCTCTTCAGCTGTGTGTGAAAAAAATGAGTTGCTGAAACTCATTATAATGCTGAAGGATTGAATTCGATTTAGCAACTGCCATCTTTCTTCTTGATCCTCGATTTGTTTTCATTTTCCAAACAGGCAACTTTCCTTTTATTTTCCGACAAGGCTCAGTCTCGAACTTATCCGGACAAATCTCCTTGATCTTCAAAAATTCGATTTTTTCATTTAATGCTTATCTTTTGATTTTTCGAATTTTTAAATAAACGTTAAATCTTTAATTAAATTCGTGGTGAATTTAATTTTCTTCTTGCTAGATTTCATCTTTGCCTGGCGTCCTTCATTTTCTTCCGATTCGTGTCTGGCAAATTTGATTCTGTCCAAGGTATTTTTAAATTCCAAATAGTTGAGAATTAATTATTAAAATATTAAAATATTTTAATTAATTCCAACCCGTTCGTCTTGGACCCATGGCTATCTCGATTGTTCTTCCGTTTTTCTTGGCTGAGAGTGTATTTTCCGATTTTGTCCTTGATTTCGTCTAGCCAAACCAAAATTCAAGCCATTCCGTCGAAAATTTCATTGCCAGATCCTCATTTTTCTTTGCCAAGGCGAGATTTTAAGCTTATTCTCCTCTGCCAAAGTCAAATATTTCCTTGCTCGGTCGAATTTTTCTAGGCAATATCGTTGTCCGAATGTCTTTGCCGGTTGAATTTTCCTGACGTCTGACATATTCTTCATCCTTTTGGTCAAGGACGATCCTTCCTTTCCTTTTACCTCGTGCATTTTTCTTTAGCCAAAGTTGACAATTTCTTCGCATTTTCCATACTTAGGCAAATTTTGCCTTTCTTTTCCCTCATCGTGTTAGGCATATTCCGTTTCATTCCTTGCCACATCCTGATATTCTTTAGCATTTGTCCCTTCAAGCTTGGCATTTGTCCTCTCAAAAATGTCTGGATGTCTAGCCAACGTCTTCATTTCTCATCCATTAGCCTCTATACTTAGGCGAATTTTAGAACTTTCTTTGGATTTGGCCTTGACACTTAGCCAAAAAAAATCTTGCCATCTTATCATCTTGGGCGGACTTCCTTGTCATCTTGGACGGACGTCATGGATGTCTTTGCTATTTTACCAACTTCTTCCAAGTGCATGGTGGACATCCTTCCTCTTTGGATATGCATCTTGGACGTCCCTCTTTTCTAGGGCGAATTCCCTTGATGTCTTAGCACTTATTCTCATCGTTTTATCCTTTGGAAATGATATAATGTTTGGCCAAAAATTATCCTTCCACCTTTTTAGGCTTTCACACTTAGCATATTTCGAAATTTCCCTCTTGGTAGGCATCAACACTTAATGAAATTTTAATTTTCCTCTACTTTATAAGTCTAGGCGGACTTTATTTGACCTTCAGCCAAGTCCCACTTTTCAAGGGCGGACTTGCTTAACATTTTGGACGAGCTTCTAAGCATAGGGCGGACTTTGTGACCTTTTTGGATGTGCATTCTAGTGCTGGGCGGACTTTGAAGGTCTTTGGGATGTCTCCCTTTGAAGATGGCGGACTTTGAGACATCTTAGCATAAGGCAAGGGCGGACTTCAAGGGTCATTAGGATGTGCATTTGGCATATGGCGGACTTTGTCAAGACTTTGGACATACCTTCAAGCTTAAGGCGGACTTTCAAGGGGTCTAGGATGGAGATGGCGGACTTTGAAGGGGTCAAGGACGAACCTCAAGATGCAAGGCGGACTTTGAAGCATGCATGGACATGCATCTTAAGCTTAAGGCGGACTTTGAAGCTCCTTTGGACATCCTTCTTTGCTGCTGGCGAACTTTCATGATCTTCTCTTAAGCATCTTCCTTCATCCTTCTTCTTGAACAGATTTTCTTCATGAACTCCACCATTTTTGAACTGATTTTCATGATTTCACCTTCAGATCTGATCGATCTTGACTGGTTTTTTTGACTGGTTTTCCAGATTTTTCGAACGTTTTTTTGAACTTTTCTTGCAAATTTTTCAAATTTTTCAAATTTTTACTTTTGATTTTCTGAGAGTTCTGGTGAGTTTTTCGGACTTCTGAGTGCGTTTTCAGAACTCGGGACCCTTCTAAAAATAGAAACTTTCCAAAAATAGAAACTTTCTAAAAATAGAAAAAGCAACCCTAAAAAATAGGGAACCCTGTTTGGTCCAAAAATGCCAAAAATGAAAAATCGAAAAAGCAACTTTTCCTAAAAAATAGGAAGTGTCAGAATTGGCCAAATTCACAGTCGATCTTCGTCTCTTGGGCCTTCTGAGTGCTTCCATGACGTCTATGCACTGATTCAAACATGAATTCCTGACTTGGCTCGGGTAACCCTCGGCGAACTGACTGGAAACTCTAAGCAAAGTGATCTCTCGTAACCGTTGCAAGGAGACAAAACCCTAAAAACTAACAGGCAACTGGGGGTCCCCATCAGCGATGGGGCGATGTGTGAAAAGGTCACAACAGGACCTTGCTTCTCCATCAAGAGGTTATGTAGTTCTTTCTTCCAACTACAAATTTCATTTCCTTTGTAAAGACAACTCTTCCCTACTTGTTCTTGTTATGGGCATCAACCTACAAAGTCAGTCACGACAAATTTCGACCAATGGATACAGCCACTCTAATACTAATATAATCCATAAAAGTGAGACAGATTCCATTTTGTAGCTTACCAATTGTAGATGATGAATTTTTCTAGATCCTTAAGCATTCAAACAAACAATTGAACATGAAGAAACAAGAGATAGCAATTAAAGAATGGAAGACACAAGGATTGCTCCTGGAGAAATCTAGATTCTAGGGGAAAAACTCTAGCAAGAGTGAGGTCTATTGGTCTTCTTATCCACTATCTCCAAACGATTACAATCTCAAGCCTCTTGGAAATGTAACAAGCAAGGACATTATATGTTTTGCTCCTGAGATCAATTACTAACTCTCCTTTCACATCAATTTCCCTTTCTTGGGATATTTACAAGGACAAGTCCAAGTAACCTAAATATTCAACTTTTTGAGAGGAACCTAAATATGTAAAAATATTCAACTTTGAGTGTCACCAAAGTACTGCTTTTTACCCTTTTCATCACAAGTTGAATCCAACATGAATTTCTGATCCATTTTTTGATCACTGCACCATTGCTGTGTTTTGATTTAACACCACAAATGTGAAAAATGATACTCTTGAAGATTATAAGACAGGGACTTAATAGAGTAATTTTGTGGAAAGGAAAAGATAACCTGAAAAAAGATGTGGATCACCCACATGACACCCAATCATTTCTCTATAAAATATTTGAGCCTGCCAACCTCTCTAGGATTTACTGTCATTGATCTTTTAAATGATTTTGATCTAATGACCAGAAGGCCCTAAAAGATGGCGCCACTTCCATTAAGTTCTTGAAAATTCTCTGCTCTGTCCATCGTTTAATATTAATAAGATTCAATTTCACAAATGGCAAGATCAGAGATTTTGTCTTACAGCTGGCAGGCCATGATAAATTAAAGATAAGCAATGTGTATGATGGGAATTTTGTGCAGCAAGGAGACTGATTATTGAATAAAAAGGCGAATAGGTGAGGATTTTCTCAAATGCTGAGATTGCTGCTCATTTGTATCAAGCGGCTAATCACAGTTGGATCTTGTTGAAACTTATGTTGCAGAATGAAGCTGGTGGGATTGCAATCCTTAAGGCAATCATGGTTTATTATGCCTAAGAAATATCTTGAATACGTGACATTATAAAAATATCTACTAAGTTGTTTGGAGCTGCAAGAAATTTTTGATCCTAAACAGAAATAAAAAGAGAGGAAAAAAAACTTTAGAAGAATGATAAACAGCAAAAGAAAATTTAATAGTTATAATATCAAAAACAATAAATGGGCATGAAACTGAAGTGTCACAGAAGCAACCAATCAAAAAAGTTAAAGAAATACATTGTAACTATTTAGTCCCAGATTATATTGTAAATTCACATATCTTGTATCCCCCACTAAATTGTGCTTTTGCTTGGTTTAATAAAGTACTCTTCTGTAGTTATTTCCATAGTTAAAATATTCCAAACTTTCAAGCTTTCCAACATTTGCAAATATTGGCAGACAATCAATCTATAAATACCCATTTAGAGTTAAATAAAGGAAAGCTCCCCTCACAATAGGCGAATGACTTTGTGCCCTCATTCTGTTGTAAATTTATTTCATCTTGCGACTCAAAATAATTTACCAATAGGGTGTAATTGAACTTGAAATTTCACCACTCAGCAGCAATGGAATTCAGTTATTTAAGCTTGAAGGCCCTTCTTAGATAAGTTTGGCTTGCAAGATATAAGCCCATACTTTAAAATGATGGACTTGGTATTGATCAGATAGGGATAAGAACCCCTAATTGACTAAGGGAATGTGTTACTTTAATTTTAATAAAAAGGCCAAATAAGATAAGAAAATCAAAATGAGTTTTAGGAGCTTCACAAAATTTTGAAGACAAGGGGCACTACAATTTTGTCAATTTTGAGTATCTTGGTCAAGACAGAACTAGGATGTCATGAGGACAAGATGTCATTTCAAAGGGGGTATGATGTTGGTATGACAAAGCCAACTTCACAACAAGCCTCATCCACCGCAAAGGAAATGTGGCACACTTAGCCACCAACTCATCTAAAGGAATTAATATACACAAAAGACAGTCCTTGAGATACTTAGGTATAAGTATAGGCTCAAAAGATGAACAAAAAGATAAGGATATAGAAGAAAATAAGAGACTAGAAGAAAGAGGATGTATGATATGAGATGAAGTAATATTAGATAGATAGAGAAATGTATAGGATTGAATATGATATGTAATGTATGAACAATTTGTGGCTTTGTATATCAACATTGTATATGATGAGTATAATAAATCACAAGTTGGGCTGACTTATGTATAATGTGTTATGATATATGATGTGCATGTCGGTTGTTGTATACTATCAATTTTACTTATTACTCCCTAATGCAACCTTCTATAACTCACTGCATAAGCCCTGATATTCCTCTTATTGCTCATTCTGGGGTATAAATACAACACTCAACTAACTTAGGCTCAAGTCCTCGATCTATGTCCATTCTCGCCAACATCTTGGTTCCATTGCCAAGACCCTAGTAAAGCAATAAAAGAAAGGTCAAATCAATAGATTAATCATTTGCAGTGATAAAGGAGTCAGTAAAAGAGGATTAAAAAACAAGCAGGGAAAAAATTTATGGTTTGCAATAAAAACCTCTAAGTTCTAGACTCATTAGAGGGAGATAGGCACCTAGGGGATGACAATTGGAAAGAGGAGGAATCCTAAAGGGATCTCTAGAGAGATGCAAGTATTAGAAGAAAGACAAGAATAAGCTATTAGGGATGAATAAAAGGATTAATGGAATACAAAATCAATAAAAACCCATGGCAAAAGGAGAGAGAAAGAAGCAAAGAGAGATTAGAGAAGAGATTGAGTTAGCAAAGAAATTGAACATGGAAGAAAAGAGACTAAAGCGGATTCAAGAGAGATAGAAAAGATATACCGCAAAAGGATAGAGAAGGCTAGAGAAACCAAATTAGTGCCAAAGGGGTTGCTACTACAAAAGATAAGGAATTTTGGAATAGGTAAGAAGAGTTAGAGTGCACCAAAGGAGATGTTGCTGAGAGTGTTGAAGAGGAAGTAGATAAGGAGAACCCACCATTGGAAGAATTAAGCATCAATGACTGTGATGAGGGGGCTACAATTGAACCTAAGAATTCTATGGAACCTTATATGATTCCATACACAGAGGAACAAGGGACGGTTGTACTGCTCCATAACAAAGATACACTTGAGAAACTCAAATATCATCTAGACAGCACAACTAGGATTGTACAAAGATTAACAAAACAGATTGAAGAATATGTAATATTTAAGGAGTCACTAGAAAAAGGGTGTCAAAATAGGGGTGCTTTGCCATTCAAATTTTTGACTTTTGCACCTAATTTATCTAACCTAAAAATAACAATAAATGATGGATTTGAAGAATTATTAAACCCATTAAAAAAATTAATGTAAGAACTCTTCTTGCCCTAGATTTCGTGTCTCGTTATTTTTTGTTTTATGTTTTGCAATTTCTTTGTGTTCTCACAAGGGTTTTCTGCTTTTTTTGAAATTTTGCAAATAAAAACAATGGTGGGAATGAAATGAAAAGAATAATGAGAAACTAAAGGAATAGCAATGCTTCCAATATTTGATTTTATTGATTTCTTGCAAAGATAAACAATTTACAAGCATACCCGAAATGAATAGCAAAGATAGATGGCTGCCATTAATTTGCAAGAAAAAAGCACTTCAAGGATGAGTTCGATTCTCTTCATACATGCTGCCTTTTTATCAAAATCTGCTGTGGATGGCTGCTATGAAGTTAGGCAACCTCCCCCTAATTTTCTCAAATTTTATTATGCCCTTTTTCACCCAAATCGTCCCTCTTAAAAGGGGCGCCACTTGCTGCTGTAGAGGCTTAAATATGCAGGCCGTACCTTCTTGGTTTTGATGCCAATCGCTCAAGATGACAACTGAAGACACTACCTTTCAATACTGACAATTTCCTAAATGATAAACATTGTAATCCTCATATCAATCTCACCAATCTGCACAATTGAAACCCCTAAATGAGGTCTCCTCTAAATGCCAAAGTCAATGGATATCTCACCACCTCAAATGGCTGCAACATTGAAGAGTGAACGTTCTCCAATGGCTCGAAGAATGAAACCCTTGGCTTCTTCCTCTCAGACAATTTTCACCAAAACCAATGCTCAATCGAAATGAATGGCACAATCTCCAATGCAAAATATTTATAATTCTCCAAGAGGGGTCGATTTCTTCAAAAAGCACCATTTAATAACATTAAATGTTATTAATTGCATTCACTTTTAATATTTCATTAAGTTTACCAAAGTTGACGCCCAAATAATAATTAACTCAAATGGCCCCATGCTCATGACGCCTAGAACCTCAATATTAAGTTAAGTTATAACTTAATAATATACACTTCTAAATTAATTAATGTTTATTTGAGCCAAATAAACATTAATAACTCCATAAATACTCAACATCTCTGAATGTCGTCTGAACTGGGTGCTAAGTTGAGGTAAATGCATACGACCACACGCCTTACTAAAAATAGTAAGGGTCCCCCTCTATGTAACTCTAACTTACTATAAATAGTAAGTAATGCATACGGAGTCCTAGAGACCTCAAATGAAAGCCAAAACTGCTAGTTTCTGAACACTGGAGATGATACAATCCTCAGAAGATCCCCTAACCATCAGTGATAGCCTACGAGGGCCAGTGATAGGCTAAACCATTCGCAAAACAGGATCATGCTAAAAGGGGGACATTACAGGCTGCCCTCCCTGAAATTGCTTGTCCCCAAGCAATCTCAACTACCAATAGTTACTCCTCTGTAAAAACACTCCACCAGGATCCCACAGGTAGAATTGTACAATGTCCCTAATATCATCAAACTACTCCTGTAACACCATCCCCAAAACAACTAGCTGAATGTAATGTCCCCATTTTGCGAGCATCAGAGTTTGGTGGATTTATCCTATTCCTGACCCTTGTAGGCTAGTATGTCTAGATAGAGGGTTCCGTGTGGCAGTTACTCGGTGATTAGAGACATTACTCTTCAGCTAGATTCAGGTTTTGGCCTTTGCACAAGTTATTTGACTTAGATTGGCAAACTTACTACTTATAGTGTAAGAGACCGGGTGTCTCTCAGCCCCAAACCCTAACTATAAATATTGATTTTTGAGAGTTTTGTGTTTTTTTGTGTTTTTGAGGTTTTTTGCATTAAACAAGAAATGGCGATTTTGCTCTAAAATTGTTTAAAAATTCATAACAAATCTAAAGACAGTAAGTATGCTTTGATATTGCTCAAAGAATGTAGGCGCATATATTTATTAACTTTCCAGATCACATACAATGTAAAAATCGAACAAATGTATGAAATATGATTTTATTTCAAAAGAACCTGATTTCTCTTGCAAGCGCCAAAGTAACAAAGAAGAATGGTACGGCTGAATGAATAGATGAATCTCCAGACTCTGAAAGCAATGTAGAAGCTCCAGATAACCTAGGCGCACCAAATCCAGTCAACAGAAGATGCTAAATGAAGGCATATTTCCCAAGGATGAAATGTACGGCCTTGCTGGTACAATCAGTACGGCCCAGCAGCAGCAATCAATATGGTACGGCTGCAATGAATGAAGTGCCAGATCTAGGTAGTGTGATCTCTGTTAAGTCGCCTCAAACCACTGATGAATAAACTCTGCAAAACTCTGCTTGAATCGATCAATAAACTCAACTGCAACTTCTGAGTGAAGTCACCAAGTAGACAATCTTCAACTGGTATTGCACAGTCTCAGTATGCCAGATTCTGAAGAGGTATCATTCTCCAAAATCGTTCATCTGCTGAAACCCTAGGTTTTGCAAACTTCAATGCTCAGAGCAAAAAGAAGACAAATTGAATAATCAAGACATAAGAGTTCGATTTGTCTTTAGCTGTGAATATATAGCTCTCTTGAAAATTCGACCCAAAACCTCTTTTAATAATCATTTTAATAAATGATTAAATACGCCCTTTTTGGACTTAGGAGAAATATAATAAATAATTGGCGCCCATCATTAATGAATAGTTACTTATTCATTATGTTAATTTTTCACCTTATTATAAAGTATAATAAATACTTTATAATACGCCTTTTATCAAATATTTAAATAAATAATAAAGTGACTTTAATATAAAGTCAAATATATTAATTATTTAATTAATCATTAAATACTCCATTATTTCTCCATCTGACCATCAAACTGCTGAAATGGGTCGACTCTGAGCCAAACAGCTGAACCAGGTGCCCTGCCCAAAATAGTAGCTTCCGCCTGTCAGACTTTCTAAAAATAGCAAGTCTCTGAAAAACCACTCTGAAGGATTCTGCGAAGGCCCAACCTGACACAACTGCAACAATGAAGCTTCAGAACACTGGGTAACTGCCCCAATTGATCCTCTGCACACATTTGTCAGCCTACGAGGATCGAAATAATAGGCTAACCACATACCCAGCTATGCTGACTAGGATGGGGACATCACATATAGTAAGTTACTATTTTGGGAGAGTCAGGGTTTCTATTAATAGAAAGACACCTGAGTAGAGCATATTGGCAATGTCGACCTTGATTGGGCCTTTGCAGCTGTTTCTAGACTCAGTTTCACATACTTACTATTTATAGTAAGTCACTGTTCAGGGTTTCTATTTTTAGATAGGCATCTGATCACATGGAGAACAGGGAGAGTCGACTCCTGGCTCAGACGACTTAGAAATTAGACAAGTACATCAAGAGATATTAAAGTTTAAGTGACTTAAGTGATTTATTTAATATTTTAATATTATTATGAAGTTATAAAGTAACTTTATAATAATAAAGTCACTTTAATATAATAAAGTCACTTTAATATAATAAAGTGCGTTAAGTGAATAATTTAATGTGGGAATAAATCTTTTATCCCACATTGGCCAGGAAGGTGTTTGAGCTCTCCTACGGAAAGAATAAAAAGAGAGGTAAGAGCTCATTCTCAGCATCCAGTTGATGAATATTATTTTGATTGATTTTTATTGTGGAGCCTAGGGCTTTCGCAGTTTTCTTCTTTGATCATAGGAAAAGAAAACTTCCTATTGATAGCATAACTGAGGGAGTGAAATATCTCTTGAAGGGTTGCAATTGAGGAGAGGATAATTCAGTCCTTTCACTTGTGCTTTAGTGGAGAATAAATTAAGGGTTTCAAAGAGTTATATATTTGCAGATCAAAAGTTTGAAGATTATTATTGAAGAGTATTTAATTGTTGTTGAAGGGAATTTCTTCTTTAGTATGTGGGGTTTCATATCGAACATCTTGGAGGATGAATGGTATCATATTTTGGTTTACCAGCAGTTCTGATATTCTATTTTCAGTCATCCTTACCAGCCCTTAGGTAGCTCGATTTGGCATATAGGAGCTACATCTACATTGGTTTCCTCTTGAACATTGAGGCGCTACAATCTATGATAGGAGGCGTTGGTTTTTGAAGCCACAGATCATTGTTTGAAGCTGAAAGCAATTTATTATCTAAAGATTACTTCCAGATGCAGGGGTGGCTCTCTTGAAGGGGGCGATTTTGAGAAAGGAAGGAAAATAAAATCTAAGAAAATTCTAGGAGCTTCGTTGGATGCCTTGGAAGCAAGGCGCTGCATTGTAGATGCCAGAATCAGCATTTATGAAGAGAATCGAATTATTTTGAGTCTGCAGCAGTCATATATCAGGTTCCATTTTCATTATTGTATTGCATTTAGGAGTAATAATTCCATCATCTGATTTGTTCAGCTCACTGGCAAAATAGTTACAGTTAGGCATCTCGATCAAATTATTCTTGTAATGCTGTTACAGTATGAAGATATAATTCAATCAAGTATAAAGTTGAGTTGCATTGTAACCAACTTATGCATATTGGTTCATAATAAAAGAGGCTTGGTATTTGTATTGAAAACATTGCAGTAGGGATTGCGTCTCAATAAAAAATAACATCAGTTGGAGTTATAATGATCATTTGAACAATGTATGAGGATGCATGTCAACTGTTTGACATAATGCTTATAGGCTGTATATGAATTTATCTCAAGTAGGATCTCATGATATGTTTTTTTAAAAACACAAAACTTGATTGCATTGCATCTAGAATTCATTAGGATATTAGGGAAAGCATTTATAAACATTACTTGTGTATCTATCATCGGTTTCAAGCATTTATATCAGACTGATAACTCAGACCAGCAAGCTGGAAGTTTGCATTCAAATTGTTTTGACGAAATTTCAAGGGAACAAAGAAGAGTTTTTGAGTCATCTTAGGCTAGGCTCATCACACTGAACCCGCTGATCCAACTCGAACTAGCCATCAGGTGTCGCAGGAGTATGTGTCTCAAAAGGAAGCCACTCCGGGAACTGACAACATTTGCTTCCTAACTTCGCGCAAGGCAAGCTATCATAACTTCTGTCAAGTACATGCGCCACTGAACTATGCATCTAAGATAGGTCATGCACATGAGGGTCAAATGTGAAACTATACGCACTCCTCACTGTGTATACCTCAGAAAACTCCTCTGCGAGCCTTGTCTGAAACCTCAATGCACTGGAAGGATCCCAAACACTACAATCAACGCTCGTCTCAAAGTCCGGGTCAAGAGTGGAATCAACATCTAACCCAAAAAGCGGATTATCATAAAACAATGTAACATCTGCCTCAAACAAGGGGTTGTTCACAAACTGAACAACACCGCCATGCTGATCTAAAACATACAACTCTGAAACCCTGGAGTCATCAGCTAATGCGAACTCCTCCTGAATCATCTCTTGCTCTCTCTCCCTATTCTTCTCTCTACAGAGAGAGATAGAATGCAAGCTCCCATCTGTAATTCCCCTCAACACATGTTTTCTGCCATCAACCTCAAATGGCATCTCCACCTTAGGTATGTTGAAGGTAAATACTCCCAAGTTTTGGAGTCATTTCATGCCCAAAACTATATCCATCTCACCCATGTTGACCACATAGAAATCAGAATGTAACTCATAGTTGTTCAACATCAAAGTGAGATTAGTAACCCGCCTGGTGCACGCGAGGGTGTATCCATCAGCCACTCGAACTCTAAATCCATCAAAATCCTCGGCCTGAAGTCTGCATCTAGCCACGAAACCCTCGTCAATAAAATTATGTGTTGCTCCCGTATCTAGCATAGCAACACAATATTGCCCATTAACTGTTCCCCTTAATCTAAAAGTGGCCTCATCCTGAACATTAGCAAAGAATGCCATAGGAGCCAAATTCCCATCCGCAGATGCCTTCTCATCCTAATGATCCTCTGAAGTTGGCTGATCTGAATCTGAATCCTCATAATATGCCCACATGATACGATTTGCTTTTCCCTTAGGTCTCAAAGGGCAATCATGGTCCTTGTTATATGGTTCCTTACACCAAAAACATAATTTATTTTTTCTCAACTCCTCGCATGACTCCTCATCCACCACAGTTGCTAATATCTTTTTCTTATCAGCAATTGGTTGAGATTCCTCATTGCTGGTCGAAGGAACATCCCTATGTGAATTCTTGTTTTTTGGGGCTGCAAACTCCATACTCCTTGCTTTCTTCATTGCCTCCTATAGTGTTGGTGGATCAAAAGCCTTTATCCACCCTCGTAATGGTTCCTGTAAGCCCTCCATGAAGAGTACAACTAACCTCCTCTCAGATATGTTTGGTACCATCACGGATAATCTCTAGAAGTCACTGATGTAGTTCTCCAAACTACCAACCTGCTTAAGTTGTGCCAAGTCTCTGAAATATACTTCTGGATCCTTCTTGTCAAATCGTTCAACTAGCCTATCAACGAACTCCTGATAGGAAGTGATGCGATCATGCTGTAGAATCACCATCCCGTGATACCACCAATCGTGGGCTGCTCCCTCCAAATGCAATGTAGCATACTTAATTGCATCTGCCTCTGCCATAGGTCGAAGGTTTAGGAAAGTATCCAACTTATGAACCCAAGACTGAGCTATAACTTTTCCACTTCCATCAAACATGAGCAGTGTGAGCTTACTGGTAGCATGCTTCAGATCACTATTCTGATTCCTCGGTACCCTATCCTACCTGGACCTGTAATAATCAACCCTCGAAGCCACAAATCGGTCAAAATGCATGCGCTCACGCACTTGAGGCGTCAATAATTCCATTCATCGTTCGCTGCCATAATGTTATCAACAAACATTGGTTCACCATCTGCACCCCCATTCTCCTCCTCAGGTTCATTTCTCAGGAAAGTGGGTCGTGTAGACCTATCTGCAGTGCGAGAAGGTTCCCTATGTACTCTCTGTGATCCAGCTACACTCTGATTATCATCTTGATCCTAATGCTGTCTCCTGGGTAAATTCAACTATTCCAAGGTTGTCGTAAGTTGCTGTAATGCATCAACTACCTGTTGCTGGCCAACTTGTAAACCCGTCAAAGTATCTCTTACCATTCTGTCATCATCCCCTGGTGGATTATTATCCACTCTGTCACCCATGCCTATGACCTATTCAGTATGCCCTGAGGATGACCCATGATGAACACCAATCAAACTAGAAACTGTTTCCCCTTCAGGTACCTATGGTGGTTGCCACTTCTTACAAAGTTCTCTCTCGTAATACCTCTTTGCTCTGTCACTTTGTTGCATTCAAAACCCCACAAGGATGGCAGGAAAACGGCTCTAATACCAATGTAGGAACTCTTCTTGCCCTAGATTTCATGTCTCATTTTTTTTGTTTTATGTTTTGCAATTTCTTTGTGTTCTCACAAGGGTTTTTTTCTTTTTTTGCAATTTTGCAAATAAAGACAATGTTGGGAATGAAATGAAAAGAATAACGAGAAACTAAAGGAATAGCAACGCTTCCAATATTTGATTTTATTGATTTCTTGCAAAGATAAACAATTTACAAGCATACCCGTAATGAATAGCAGAGATAGATGGCTGCCATTAATTTGCAGGAAAAAAGCACTTCAAGGATGAGTTCGATTCTCTTCATACATGCTGCCTTTTTATCAAAATCTGTCGTGGATGGCTGCTATGAAGTTAGGCGACCTCCCCCTAATTTTCTCAAATTTTATTATGCCCTTTTTCACCCAAATCGTCCCTCTTAAAAGGGGTGCCACTTGCTGTTGTAGAGGCTTAAATATGAAGGTCGTACCTTCTTGGTTTTGATGCCAGTCGCTCAAGATGACAACTAAAGACACTGCCTTTCAATACTGACAATTTCCTAAATGATAAACATTGTAATCCTCATATCAATCTCACCAATCTGCACAATTGAAACCCCTGAATGAGGTCTCCTCTGAATGCCAAATTCAATGGATATCTCACCACCTCAAATGGCTGCAACACTGAAGAGTGAACGTTCTCCAATGGCTCGAAGAATGAAACCCTTGGCTTCTTCCTCTCAGACAATTTTCACCAAAACCAATGCTCAATCAAAATGAATGGCACAATCTCCAATGTAAAATATTTATAATTCTCCAAGAGGGGTCGATTTCTTCAAAAAGCACCATTTAATAACATTAAATGTTATTAATTGTATTCACTTTTAATATTTCATTAAGTTTACCAAAGTTGATGCCCAAATAATAATTAACTCAAATGGCCCCATGCTCATGACGCCTAGACCCTCAATATTAAGTTAAGTTATAACTTAATAATATACCCTTTTAAATTAATTAATGTTTATTTGAGCCAAATAAACATTAATAACTCCATAAATACTCAACATCTCTGAATGTCGTCTGAACTAGGTGCTAAGCTGAGGTAACTACATACAACCACACACCTTACTAAAAATAGTAAGGGTCCCCCTGTATGTAACTCTAACCTACTATAAATAGTAAGTAATGCATACGGAGACCTCAAACAAAAGCCAAAACTGCTAGTCTCTGAACACTGGAGATGATACAATCCTCAGAAGACCCCCTAACCATTAGTGTTAGCCTACGAGGGCCAATGATAGGCTAAACCATTCACAAAACAGGATCATGCTAAAAGGGGGACATTACAATTAAAACCTCTAAATTTTAGTGTGAAGTAATTAGATAATGTGGTAAGTAAAAGTGTGGGATTATGAAGAGAGAAAATGTTAAGTAGATTGAATTTGCAAGAAGATAAGAAGAATGCAAAGGAAAAGGAAATGGAAAACATGTTCAAGGACCTTGCTATAGATACTATTGAGATGACTAGCAAAAGATGGGAAAACCCTATATTAATTGATGAAATGTCGCTAACTAATGAAAAAAAATCTCCTAAATTGAAACAATCACATGAGGAGGTGAACCCCCTAGACCAAGAGTCATCCCCCATGTCAATTAAGACAAGAAGAATACTTGCAGAGGGTATATATAGTGATTCAACCGAACAAGAGAAAACCAACAATAGGAATTTATAAGAGATTGCACAAAGATATTGTGAAACAAGTTCTCTGAAATGAAATTAGAGAGATAAAGAAAGAAACAAGAAATTAGTGAAGCAAAGAAACTATGGTAGGAAAGTAGTGAAGGGAAGGAAATAGACCAATCCAAAATCAAAGGATAATCCAACAAGAAGTGAGGAAGAACCCTTGCCTAGCATAAATGGATCTGGGGAACAGTCTTCTCATTTGGATAGAACAACAAAATTACCAATCTTTGGCAAAGAGACCAAAGAAGTAACCAAACACATCTTTGTGTTAGAACTTCTTCGAAAAGAAATGGGACCCAAACCAATCAAGATAAACTCTATGGTTTTGTAAGGACTAAGAAATGATGTGCTAAGATGGTATACGAAGAAGTGCCCTCAACATCACAAAGAATGGTAGGAAATGTAAATGTTAATCAAATCTTATCAGATTGTATCCTAAAAGAACCTATGGAAATTCTAAGTTTGAAATTTTGTTCTAGAATTGTAAGTCAGATTTATTTCTTTTGTATCAAATGTGCTGATTGCAGAACATTTATAGATTTCGATGTCTTGCAAATAAGGGAATGAAGTCCCATTTATATGTGGGAGACACGCCTCAAGGAGAGACGCGTCTCATGAGAGGACGTGTCTCCACAAAGTGGAGACACGTCCGCTCATGGGACGTGTCCCTTGAGCGCGCGGGCTCCCTTAACAACCGAAACCATTCAGTGTTATCCATAGACTAAGATGTGTGTATTTAACAAACAGCAATCATCTAATATGAATTCCGATTTATCCATTTGCTAATTTCGATCATCATCATCTGAAATTCGAATAACTTATTTGATGGTTTTATATTTTAAGAACAGTTTGGTTAAATATAAATGATGATGATGCATGAATGCAATCATCATTTATATCTGACCGAAGCTATCTTAAATCAACAGGAAATAAAGGATGAATTACTCTCTAATTTTGAATCCCCTCAAGTTCCATCTGAGAGCATCAATAAGATGAGAGAAATGTTGCAAGATGGAGAAACTATTAAAGAATTCGACCATAGATTTAAGAAAGTGATGATAAAATTGGAAGAGCTACTCAATGAAAAGCAAATAATTGAATGGTTTGTGTAAAGACTATTATCGGAAGTGATAACTGCATGGGATGGAAAAAATATTGATACCCGCTCGAGTGTAGTAGAATTGGCATGTAGATTAGAAGAACAACCGTGGAGAAGAAAGAACAACGAAACAAAAAATTGAAAAATTGAAAGAATGAAACTAGAATTAGAAAAATTGTAGATTAAGCAAGATATACTGGCTAAAGGTCAAAATAGCATAACTTCATCATCTAATCAAAGGAAGAAGATTTGGTGCACTTATTTCTCTAAGGAAGCACACTAAGGGAATGAATGCCTAATGATAAAAGGTGAAAAAAGAGTTGTTACACTTAGAATGGACTTACAATCAGTCCTTAGAAAGTTGAAAAGTACATATTGTGAAATTTGTGGTGAATGGGATGATCATGAAATAGATGACTATCCATCCCTTTTATTGAAACTAAGGGACAGGATGAACATGAACCATGGTGCAACTATCTATTTGAAGACAATTGTCCCATCCATAAAAGAGTAGTAAAGCTAAACAACTAGCTAAAAGAGCATTTTCTGACCATGACTACAAAGAACCAGCATGGAAAAATCAACACAACATACATGTGGCACAGTATACACCATCACAAATAATAAATGAGCAACCTTCTACACGCTACCCTCCATATGATAACAAAGGATATTATATAACTAAAAAGGAGGATGTAGTAAAGGAAGAGAGTGCAGTCAACGAATAGAAGATGTTGCATGTTACAAGTGCAACTAAATAAGTCATTACGCAAATGAATGCCAAAAAGAGAGTAAGAAAACTTCATGTTTTGCAATGATACCATTGATGATCTATTTGAAGAATGCCCCACTGCAAACAAAAAGTGAGGAACTATCAACCAAATGTTAGTTAGAGGAACCAAAGTCATAATGAGGATTCCTAAACAAAATTCTCAAGGAGCAAGAAGATGTGTGAAAGTAAAATTGAATGATGAAGAGGAAAGAAGCCAACTATCAATCACAAAGGAAGAACAACTAGAAAGACAATATCTAGAGAGGATAGAAAATTTGAAAAGAAAAGTTATTAATAAATCTAAAAAGAAAAATTAAGTCGCAGTGGTAACCAAAGAAGGAACTGACACCACAAGAGAAAAATCATTAATTGAAGAATCAAAAGTAGAAGAAGAAAAAGACTTTTCCCACCAAATCAAAACATGATTTAATAATTGATGATACTCAGAAGTTCATCATAGAAGACAAGAAAAAAGAGAACTATTGCAAAGCCTACTTTTCAAAAAAAGAGGCCCAACTAATTAAATAATTAGCTAGCTTGGCACAAGAAGAAAATCTTGAGCAATTTTCTAAATACTGGAATAAAAACACTAACTTGAACCCACAAGTTAGGAGTGCAGTGAAGACACCTAGGAGATGGACAAAGAAGACAGCCATGATAAAACTTTGGGTCAATAATCAATGCTTCAAAAATGTGCTAAGTGACCTAGGCGCAGACATCAGCATTATTCCAATAGCAAATGGCACATCAGATTGGCATTAGCAACATGGTGTGGGAGCATCAAGAATTCAAAAGGTCCTTGATACATTCCTAAGATGTAATGATCAGAGTGCTCTCTATTTTTTTAAGAATCATATTTTTCTATGCATACTAAAACAATGGGTTCATCATTTGTACATTATTTTAGTTGATCCATAGTTGAAGTGGTCAGTTGGACAATTCTAGTTCACAAAGCCAAATTATTGACATTTTTAAGAAAAATACGTGTTAATTTTTGAAACATTTTAGGACTCAAGAAGCTATTATAAAGGTGATGGTTGTTTAATGACACCTTCTAGGCATATATTATTATATAACAATCTCGTCATTGTCCCCCCAACCCTTCAAAAACCACAAGTGAATATTATAGAGAATGTTGATTATGATATTTAAATGGGTAAACTTACGTAGCTATCATGTGGCTTATTATGCAATGCCTTATTACTATTGTGGTGTGTCTTCACTTTCCTATTTCGTTTTGTACCAATCTTTAGAGAATTTTCCTATTGTGCTTGTGCATGCTTTGTAAAATCTTCCACTTCTACTCATGCATGCCATATAATCTTCCTCTTGTATTTGTACATGCTGTATCTACCAATCTATTTATGAAAGGATGTGATCTTCATGGCAACTTGTGGATTGCTGCATACACTCTTGAGCATTATTGATTATTTGGATACTCTTTCTATCTACCTTATCTCGTTCTCTTTCTTGTGTGTATGTTATTCTTTTCTTGTTCTTTTTCAGTTCTATTATGTGCACTTCATCTTGATCCTTAGGAAATCATGTTATTTATCTCCATTTGCTTTGAAAAAGGATTGTGTTTGTTGATGTTGGAGCTGACATTGGAGCTCATTTTAAAATGTTTTGCTATCCCTGCCTAGCCAAGAAGGAAAGCAATGCTCTTATAGGCCTTTGATTTGTGTATGGCTCACTATTCCACAGAAATGAATAGGAAGATTCACACCTGGGAGCATAACTGAATATAAATATAGATAATGGTAGAAATTTAGAAAAGACCAAAACTGCAACAATCATACTGACTATTGGTAGAAGTATGGTCTCTATCGTTAAATGTAGCTATTGTAGGTTTGAATCAAGAATCTTCTGGAAACTGCAATGTTATAAGTAGTTCAATAGTTGCTTTGAGAGAGACGGTGCCCTAATCTAATGAAGTTGAATCCTTTTTGAAACTCTATCAAGAATGCATTAAGTTTTTACAAAAAATTGTTCAAGGCTTGCATGGCCAGTGAGAATTAAATCAATGAGCATTTTAAGGAGAAGCATCATTGTCTAGAGTTTTTGTTAAATCTGTGAGTTGGTCATTGTGTTTTATAATGCTTATATTATGTTTTGAGATTAAGCTTCATGTTTAGAACAAGTTATGGATTATATATTACTATGATGCCTATTTTCTTTGCAATTTGGCATTGGTACATTGTATAACAGATGCAAAAAATAGCATGCTTAGAAGCTTTCAAATTCATTAATATGAATTGCTTTTCATTGGACGTTGTGTTAGAAAACAGTAAAACACAGTACCAAAAGCAAAATCTTACCATGTGAGCAGAAGCATCATATCCACTCAAAGTGTACTGACTCATGAGGAGTCCTAAAACAAAAATATAAGGTTTACTATGAATTCCAACATCATTATCAGTGTTGAAGTGTTTGAAAACAAATTCAGCGCTCGCCTTCTTTGGAGCAACAACAGGTATAAGAATCATAAGAACAAAAACACCTGAAAGGAGAAAAGGCATTTAGTCCTAAAAATTGAATTTGTCCCATGAAATTATCACTCTATAGATAAACTTCAGAATATATTTTCAGATCAGAGATCCTCAATTTGCTGATGCTTACCTAAAACATTCCATGCAGCAGATAGTGTCCCAAAAAATGATAACCATGTAACAGGAAGACTATTAAGAATTGCATGAGAGAAAAGAATTCCCCCATGAAAACATATGACAACATACTTGGAGGCACTGTATCCACCACCATTGTTGCCTCCTGTACTGAGAAGGATAATCACTTGAACCAGTTGCGCAAGAGAGAAATCTATACTTGTAGTAACTGCCCACTGAAAGAAACAACATTAGCAATGATAAATATATCAAACAAATGTGTCTTTTATAAGGCAACAATAACAACCATTAGGAAACCTTCCATACCATGTAACCCATGCATATTTCTAAAATAAAAACTAAATATACAAGCAAAAAAATGCAACTTCAAATGGTTTCAGTTCCTCATCATCAAGTTTGAACATATTTTTCTGTGTGGAAGAGAATGTTTTGACCAACCTGACCAACTATGTTAAACCTGCAGGGCACACAAAACATGCAAGTGTTAAAAGGTATCATATTTTCCTACTAAACGTGTCATTCTTTGAACATTTATTCATATAAATTTTATGCAACATTATTGTGAAACAATATTTACTATAGATTTTATACCATGGTAGCTATTTGAATAATTTATCCTCGCACAGTAATTTTAAAATATCCTTGTTGCAGATAGATTTTGTCATTCAGACTGACCAGTCTATGGATATCTCAAACTTCAATTGCACTTGAGAATATAACCTTAGATTATGCCAGTTGTAAAGTTTGTTTCAATTACGTCCAGGGAATCTCATGTGCATAAGTTTAGGACTTCAAAAGGCTTCTAAGGTCATTGTTGTAAATATTTCACTCCTCTGAACAGAAACCAACTGCAAAATAAATTCTTCAAAACAAGAGTGAAAATCAATAGCTGACTCTCATTTTATAGTTTATCTGATTAACCATAACTGTTCTTGAAAAGAAAGGAATTAGGATTTGTTATTACCAACACACTTTAAAAGAAGATTGCATCATAAAGACCAGCCCTAGCATCTAAATTTAATCCCTTCAAGGATTTAATCCTCTGCATATAAGTGTGTGCTCATTTTTTGTTACAGAAATCTAAATTATCAATCTATTGAGACATGTAGTCATTCTGTCTGCCATTTAAGAGTTGCCATCAACGGCTTGTGTCCCATATATACCAACTAGAGTCAGTGCCCTTTTTTATTAAGAACAGAAAAACTGTATGCATCAACATAAGATAAGTTGATATTTAATGATAGCCCAAAAAAATGGTCTGTAGAACTTACCAAAGTGTGTTGACTTGTTTCAAACATTATTTCTATGAATGTTTAGTTTAAAAATAAATTGCCTAAGTTGTGGTTTGTTGTCTTTATTCAAGATTTGATGTACTAGAGTCTAGGTTACAGCTGCAAGCATCCATATAACTTACCCTAAATTCATTATATACATGCAGGTTAAAAAGGACGAGTGTCGTGGTCTACTTCATTTAAGTTACTACACTGTATAAACCCAAGGTGTATACAAGAGGGTTCATCTTCCAGTTTCGCTGTGTGGCTCATGTGAGCTGGTTCTTAGTTTTGCAATCATGAGTTCTTTTTGAGACTGGTAGACTTTACTCCAAAATACATTGCAACTACTGGTATGGGGAAAACAAATCTACTTTATAGTCAACACGTGAAAAAAAAATCATCTTTGTAAAGAATAGCAGCAACCACTTATTTTATCTTAAAAGTTAAATGCCTTTTCTACCATGCAACAAATACTACCATCGAAATACTGGACATATGATGGATTATTAAGAAAGGAAAGTTCAATATCATAACTTGAAAGGTTTTAAGGGTCTTACCAGCCTGTTATCCATGAGGCAAAGGGACCCCACTCCTTTCCAGCAAGCATGGCACTCCAGTAATAGAGACCTCCAGAGGTAGGATAAGAAGAGCAAACTTCGGCCATGGCAAGACCCACAAACATAGTAAAAAAACCAGCAATAAGCCATCCATATACCATAGTCACTGGACCTCCATAGGTGAGCCCCGTATTATACAGTGTTGTTATCCCGGTCAAAATTGATATAATCGAAAACGATAATGCAAAGTTTGACAATACCCTGCACAAAGGAATGAGAAAATAGATTCCTTATTCTTGAGATGCAGCAGTTTTTTAACAAGATACAAAAACAAAAATATGAACAAAGAGATCCTCTGCATCAAATCTACCACAGAATCAAAAAAATCATGTTTAAAGGTTGTTGAAAGTGCATTTTCCAAAAGCATTGGAAAGTACAAAATGAGATATGCAAAGAAGTTCAGAATTTGGATGGGATTCCTAGTACTATAAGATTAAAAATATTATTACAAGCAACTACTGATATTGCACGTTTTTAAGTATTTAAAAGCACACTCCTAAAGAGACAAAGAACAAATCCATGTTAAAAACTAAAAAGTTACTGAAATTGTATTTTTCCTAACCATTAAATTTTAAATATTACAGTACAAAAACAAATAGAACTTCAAATTTTTGTGGCCTTGGAATCAAAATACTCCTCGTTTTCAAACAAATCATCATAAACAGCTATTGATTTTGTACTTCTTTTGCAGTTCAACAAGCAAGGGCATTTGTCTTTTGGGGAAAAGAAATCATGCTAGAAAGCTATTCCTTGTGCAAATTCTCAAGCATTAGGAAGTTAAAGTACCAAGGATGCAAAGAACTTACAAATTTTGATAGGAAAAGTATTCTGCTGTTCTTAGAGCTAGACGCCTAAGGTCAAGGGGCCACGACGTAAAACAATTAGCAAGACACCAGCATCCAAATGGTATTTACTTGCAACCCTAGGGTTTGTATTTACCTGTTCTATCCGCGATGTGTTCCTGTGCACATCTTTGTCTACAGATATCGTGTTTAAGGTTCTTTTCTCCCAACAACTGTGTTCTTCCACCTGCGACCTCCGTAATTTGTTCTACAGCTCGCTTCGGCCCGTAAAGGTTTTTGCATTTGCTCAGCGACCTTCGTTTTTGGCTTCCTGCAACCTCGACAGGTTTCATGGACTTGCCCTCAACTGGTGTCGTTTTTATCGATGGCTAGGGTTTCAAGATTTATTGTTGCAGACTAGTCTCGGTTTGCTGGTTTATCTTTGTTCGCCTAGGGTTTCTGGGCATCGATGTTTCTAGGTTTTTTAATATTTTTTGTCCCTTAAAAGAAAAAAAAATTATATTTGGGTTTTTTCCCTTAAAAAAAATTAGTTTACTTTGTGGGTTTATGATTTTGTCCCTTAAAAATTTTGGGTTTTATAATTTTTGGCCTTCAAAAATTATTGTGGGTTTTGTGCAATTTTTTGGTTTAAAAATCATTTTGTAAAAGGGTTTATAATTTTTTCCTCAAAAATTAAGGGTCTCCTGTATGCCCTAATCTAGGTTTTCGCAATTCAGGAGGGCTCCCTGGTTTTTGAAAAAAAACGTTGTTATGTATGTTGATCCGTGTTTCAGATTTTGTGTCAGCTACCTATTTCTGGGCTTCTATAATTCGCAGAGTTGCATGGGATTCCTTTTTGGGTTTTTTACCCTTTTTTTTCAAAAAAAACAATGATTTGTAATCTTCAGATTTCTGGGTTTGGCAATTTTTTCCTCAAAAATCATACTTTGTTGCAGTCTATTTTAAGTCGCACCTAGAGTTGTGCGAACATCTGCACCAGTGGTTTTTGCAGTTTGTTTTCAGGCATCTTGCTCATCTGCAATAGTTTGGAGGGTTTGCCAATTTTTCCTCAAAATTGTGGCAGTTGTTCTCCGTGTGTCTCTGGTTACAAGGAGGGACAATTCGGTTATCCAACATCAGGTTGGACGATTGGTGTTGTTTTTGGTTTTTCTAGAAGTTTTGTAGTTTCTAGGAGGGTTGGTGGCAGACTCATCTCAAGTGGCAGATTCAGTGGCAAGCTCTTGTCTTTTGTTGTAGAAGTGTTCTAAGAAGAAGGGGGCATCCTTCTCTATTATCTCTCTGGGTAGTTAGAATGATGACCATTAAGGGAGGGTATTAGAATAATATCTTTCTATTTATGTTATTAATGGTCATCCAGTAGTTTCGAACTTTGTCTCATGTTAACGATTGTTTCTTTTAGAAATATCGTCCTTGTAATTCTATTTAAGGAGCCTTCGTCTCCTCTGTATAATGAACAACATCGATTCTTGTAATAAATACAACCAAAGAAATGCCACATGTTACTAACTCAAGAGAAAAAAAAAACACCAAACATCTCTAGAGACACCCACAATTGGTGATTTAACTACTTAGAAAGGCACGATTACAACAATATGACAATATAAACTGCAAAAATTTGTGTTTTATGAAATAAAAACATCTTCGAAGACTAAAAAAATTTGAAGATTTAGTTGTTGTTGCCCAAATCACAAGATTCTATTCTATATATCTACCACTAGCTAGAACAAATCTGAAAAATTATTCACCAAATTTTAAAATTTTCCTTTATTCTCAAAACTCTTAACTAGAAGATATTGTTACAATTTCCACTCCACTCCTATGATTAACACTTTCCCTTTCCAATGCCTTGGGAAATACCCCTATGTTCTGATACCATGTCAAAACAAGTTCACTTATCCCCCAAGATCTACTTAATTTATTTGTAGGCAATTGTGATAAATATGTGATGGATAATATGATCCATAAGAATTCCATTGCATTCACTTCATACACATCAACATGCAACAATAGGGGGAAAAGGAGAGATGGACAATATATAAATAGCACATGCAATTTACCAATTATCACTTTAGCAATTGAGCTATTAATGATAGATAGGGCACAATTCCCATATATATATATATATATATATGTATATATGTATATATATGTATATATATATATGTATATATATGTATATATATATATATTATTACACAAAGATAGGCCTACAAGAATATGCTATACCCAAGGTAGGGTTGATAAATTATGGATCCCAAAGAGCTACAAATTTATACTTGATTGCACCTACTATAATACAACCCCACACACACACACACACATATATATATATACACAAAGATAGGCCTACAAGAATATGCTATACCCAAGGTAGGGTTGATAAATTATGGATCCTAAAGAGCTACAAATTTGTACTTATTGCACCTACTATAATACAACCCGACAAACACATGCACCACACACTAATGCCTCGAGGGAAAAATACCCACATCCTATGCATCCTATGAACACCCTCAGCTGGTGATAGAGGGGTCTAACAATGCAAGACTACAATAATGGGAAAATGTGCACTATTAACATGTGCTCAACAAACAAGCCTCAAGTGAAGAAAACAAAATATTATAGTTTCCATTTTAGCTCCTTGAAAATTTTATTAGGGGAACATAATCCCAGCATATTGGAGAGGGTATGTAGAAGCACAACCTATTCCTCAAATAACCTTTGAACCATTACTTCTAGATACAAAATTGCTCAAAAAATTGGTCTGCAGTCATGGCCTCAGAGGAATAAGAGACATCCTTTTATTTCTTAACCATGCTCTAAAAATATAAGGAACAAGGCTTCCAAAACATAAACTCAACTAGTTGCTTACCATATTAATATTTACCACATTTTATCAAGACTTGTGCATCCAAACCATGCATGATAAAAGTAAAATGAAGGAACTACAAAACCACAATAGCAAAATGCAGCAGTCAGCCCACCTCTCGTCTTAGTTCCACATTTCCTTACACAAACCCCACACAAAGAAGAATTACTTATCCAAATGCAATAGAGGGAGATTGCATGTTGTTGCCAAGCTCCAACCATGTTCATTGAGTTGATGTAATAGGTAAGACAATGAACAAGGAAAGTGAGGGCAGTAAAATCACAAATAGTATTCTAACACACTCCCAATGTAATTAATATAAAGAAAAGATCACAAACACCGAAGATTTTATGATATGTGATAGTCTTGTTTTAGGGTTGCACTCATTTCAACAAGTGACCCCTAAAAGGTAAAAAACAATTTCATAATTATCTCCTTTTCGTTATCATTAAACATTCAACCCAATCAAGGACAGAGACACAATAAAAAACCACCGGTCATTCATAGACCATTATCATAAAATCTTTTGAAACCGAGGAAGAGCATAAAGCAATAACCACAAATTTTTCCAGAGCATCTTCATCTACTAATATCACCAAGCCTTTATTAGCAGCAAGGACTAGATGATTGTTTCTGTTGTGTCACACATGTTGAAAAGAAATAGATTAAAACTTGCTAGTTAGCAACTTACCTTCTGCTCTGATTCTTTACAATTTCCAAGTTTTAACTTTTACCTCACTTCATGGCATTACTTACAATCAAGATTTTTCACTTTCTTATGAATGCAATTTGGAAAGAGACCAATATGATTGATTTTTATTGCATCTTCTTTGTTATTGGTCTCCTTCCCAACATCAATCACATATATCAAGATTGGTTATAAACATTTAGTTTTAAAAGTCCCTTAGAAAAGAGGGACTGCCAAAGAACCTCAGCATCAGCATTTTGAGGCTTATTTGACTTGACCACATTACTGAAGACATCTTATTCTTTTAAATGCATCAATATTTTGGAAAAAAATCCAATCTAAGAAGTTATGGATTTTGCATCTCCCAATGCTTTTGGGGATCCAAAAATGAAAAAGAACTTCAAAAATAGGATGGTAAATATTTTTTTATAGTACTTCACAAAACTAAAAAGTATTATGTTGGCGAAGCATTAAAAAGTCACAGAATAAGAGATGAAAAGAACATCAAAGTTTTTGGATGCAAAGATCTCTGGCTTTCAAAGAGTCTACATAATTGAATTATTATGAAAAGCCATTGATTTTGCAGTTTCCTGAACATGACAAAGTTATAGGCAAAAAAGAAAAGATGCAAAGCAAATGAAAATTTTGGCTAGAAAGGTCATGTAGTTTAAAATATTCCAAATAATTGAAAAAGAAAAGATATAAATGGCATTTCTCAAATCACCAAAAACAACACAATGGGAGAAGCAGAAATCTAAAGGTTTTGATGGCAAAAGTCTTTTGATTCCAAATGCTACAAGGAATTGAAAAATACATGCTAGGAAGCTATTGATTTTATGATTTTTCAATCATGGAAAAGTTACGGCTTGAAAGACCAAAATCATTCAAATTTTGGATAGGCAAAAGGCCTTTGGCTTTAAATACTTTAAAAATTTAAACAATTTGTACTAATATATGTGCAATTATATATTTCACAAAGCAGTGAACACTTACACTGTGAAAGACACTAAAACCTTCAAAGTTTTTATGGCAAAGGCCTTTTAGTGTTAAATTTCTCCATGGAATTGAAAAAATCATGCTTAAAAGGTATTGATTTTGCATTTGCTGGAGCATTGGAGGACTTCAATTTTTTTACTAGAAAGACTGTGAGATTTGAAATGCTCCCTCAAATTGAAACAACATTTATCCATGCTAAAAAGCCATTGATTTTACAATTTCCTAAAGCAGAGAAATTTATAGTGTGATTTTGATAGTAAATGACTACTACTCTAGAATTATAAGTGTTATTACATGGCCCTACATTACATTACAATACAGTTTGCATATGTAACCAGGCAACTCTATAACAACCACACAAACAAATGAATTGCATGCTCCAGTGAGTGTAACAGTCCACCTAATTTAACACAATCAAACAACTATTAGTTTTCCCGATATCTAATATTTGGTAATATCTATTACCCCCCATAATTACTAAACCACGTTAAACCCCAAGTCTAACTCTAAGTTTGATTAATTTTTATCAGAAGTGGTTTAGTCATTATGTCATAAATTCGCTCTTTTGTTGGAAAATAATAAAGAAAAGCATCTTCCTCATCAACCAACTATTGCATGTAATGGTGATGAACTTCAATATGCTTGATTCAACATGATAAACCAGGTTCTTCACTAACATGAGCACACTTTGATTGTAACAGAAAAGTGAAGTCAGGGCTGAATGGTCAAGATGAAGATCAATATCCTCAACAACAACATCGCCTCACAACCTGTACAAATTGTTGCCTTATATTCTGCCTCAGTGGATGTAATGTCCCCTTTTGGGACTGCCCTAAATCTTTCCCTAGAATCACAAGCTTAATGTAGTTAGGGTTATAACTTACCACTTAAGTGCATCAAGCAAGATAAATCTTGGTTTAGGTCCTGCAATCATGTTAGATAATATTGGAAATATAATTCATATGATCAGAACATAATAAATGCCTTATCTATTAAGCTATACAAAAATACATAATTGTTTCAAGACTATCTAAACTACCAATATCCATAATGCATAGTGGATGTCTTAGTCATAATAGGACTTGGATGAGAAACATGACAAGTCCACCTAAAGCTACCCATCTAAGTCCAAGAGCATGAGCATCTAACCAAGACAACCCACCCCTTGGCCCCAAGCGGCAGGAACATCCGAACCAAGACAATTCCACCCTCGGGGTGGCCTACTTAGTGGATACACTTGTATCTGCTTTTCCTATCCATGTTGTCTTATCCATCCTCCTTATGATTAAGACTCCTTGAATCCATCCTAAAAATCAGTCATAGTTTGGCTTGATAGGGGAGAGTTGAAAGGGGTGTTTGTAAACTACTCAACCTATCTAAGCCCAAGAGCATGAGTGTCTAACCAAGACAACCCACCTCTTGGCCCGAAGCGGCAGGAATGTCCAAACCAAGATAATTCCACCCTTGAGGTGGCCTACTTAGCATGGGAGAGCCCGTAAACTGCATCTCCCTAATTCGCCTCCTTCAACCTTACGTTTGATTGTTTATAGGACAAAGACATTCATATATATATATATATATAATCCATAGTTGCCGTGAGACTGGAACTGGCACTGGTATGGGAGATTGCTACCGGTGCCGGTACGGCTTTTTTTTTTAAATAGGAGACGGGGGTACTTGGAGATGCCATTTTTTTTAATATAAATAAAAAATTAAAAAAATTAAAAATTAATAATTTATAGAAAATTTGAAAATATGATGACATTGAACTTTCAAAAAAATAATTTAATCACTCTTAGATGCATCAAATACATTATGCTTTAATTTTTAAAGTTTCAAATGTTTAAACTTTAAAGTTTTTTTTAGGTATTTTAGCGGGAGACGTCATTTTCTGCAGCAGGAGACGGCAGGGTACTCGAGAAACTTCGGCGGAAGTCTCCAGCCTCCTGGAGACGTCTCCGGAGACGGTACCGGTCTCCGAGACACATCTCCCGACAACTATGATATAATCTATTCATATTCATATTAAAGAATCATAATTACTGATAAGGCTCAATAATTGTTGCAAGCATCATTATTGCATAACCGTACATAATATATATATATAGATATTTCTAATTGATTTCAATCTTCCAATAATCACTTTATATGAATTTATATATTTATATATATGTAATTATATTCAACTTACTTCCCTTATTGATTTATCATCTATCTTCATTTATCTCTTCTTGAGCCAGCTTCTTCTTTACACATCTTCTTGACATCTGCTTGATGCCAAATGATATTTATTTCTGTCAATCTGCTGTTATTCAGATTTCTGATTTATTTCTATATTTAATTTTCATTTATTCCATCATTCCTTCCTTGATTCACATCTGCTTTCTTTTTTCTATTCCTTCCTGATTTTCCTCCCTTCTCCCAACATTTCTCAACCTCTATTTATCCTTCCTCAAGAGCCACGACTTCATGAATGGATGCACCTTTTTGTAGGAGGAGACAACTCTTCCGTAACATCCTTGAATGAGACGACTTGGTCTTTATGTGGGAGCGCTAAAGACTAGGAAGTCGCCCTTATTCGTTTGCATTGTTCACATCCTTTGACCATTAGGGAGTCGGCTGCCTCTGTAAATATAATTCTAATGATTGCTATTTCATGCTAATCAAATCGCTGCTGCTTATCCTCTTTAGTATATTGTATATTTATTTTTATATTAGTCATTATTATATTATAATAATTATAATTATAGTAATATTAAATTGTCAATTTTTATATTTATATTTTTAATATTTATTTTGTTATTCATTTTATTTATTCATTTGTATTTTAATGCTTTATATTTTAGTGTTACAATTTCGGGGGCAAGACATTGGAAGATAAGGCAACTAAATGTTGGAGCTTGTCTGCAAAGAAAATACTCTTGAACGAAGAGTAAAAACATCATGTTTTATATTTGTGAATGTCGAGTCATTTGGACTAGCTAGAACCAATATACCCAAATAGCAGGAGATTAGTAGATCTTTGACATAGAATGCAAACATCAATTATTCCTTTGGCATATAAAAGAGCTTGTTTTGCAGCTTGTCAATGTTTTGCTTTTGGCTTGGGCATAAATTGGGAAAGATAGCTTACTACAAAACATAAGCTTGGTCAAGTGTTGGTAAGATAATGAGAGTAAGATAAAAAGACTTACCAACAATTGACGATACATTGATTCATTGACCAATGGTGAATCAATGTAATTTGAGTGTTTTATCCCAACTTCTATGAGCATTGGTGTTAAATTACATTCAATCAACTTGAACTTTTCTAAAAGTATTTTGGCATTATTAATTTTTGCGACGAAAATGGGGTGATCAAGTTGCCAAAATTCTCTATCAAGGCAATAACATATGAGGCCCAAATTTATGATGTCAAACATAAAATAAATATCATATTTTATCTTTAGAATAATATGGACCTTACTAAGGGGATGACCCCGCAATGCAACGGCAAGTTGCAAGAAGCAGCTTCCCTGCTGTCTTGAGTTTGAATCCCACCAGTGGAAGGTGGGACAAACTATCGCTGGCCAGAGAATGAAGGGAACGTTGGACGATGCACAAATGACAGAGGAATGCCTGTGCAAAGGGTGGCAGCGATCGGCGCACAGAGGAGGGGATGGGTGGCGTGCACTACTGCGGGGTCCGGGAGCTAGAGGGATCAATAGAGAGGTGGAGCTAGAAGGGGTGTTCAGACAAAGGATTGGCGTTGGGTCCTGCAAGGAGCTTGGTGGTAATGCAAGCAAGTGAAGCAGACAGGAGGTATGGTGTCGGGTCCTGCAAGGAGCTTGGTGGGAATGCGGGCAGGCGCAGCAGATGGTGAAATGATGTTGGGTCCTGCAGGGAACTTGGCGGGAATGCAAGGCGTAGGAATATGGATGGTGGGGATGAGGTCCCCTGAATGTGGCCTCACTGGTTCATAGCTCCAGTCAAAGGCGATGGGTGTTGCCCCTTAGCAGCGATTTACCAAGCAAAAAAATATATATATATGGACCTTACTAGAATTGATGGCAATGCCATTGACATAAACAATTAGGATCACTATGTCATCACCACTATTTTCAAAATAGAGACGAGGATCAGAAAAAGTTCTTTTCAATCCTGATTCTTTGAGATGTTGATCAATCTTGAAATACTAAGCTCAAAGAGCCTACTCAAGTCCATACAAGAAATTAATCAATCTACAAACTAGATGCTCTTTCACTAGAACCAAGAATCCTTGTGGTTGAACCATATAGACCTCCTCCGCCAAGTCTTTGTTAAGCAAGATACTTCTACCACCCATTTGATATGCTTTCCATCCAAATTGTGTTGCAATGGTGAGAACCAACCAAATAATTACCATCTTTGCAACGGGGGCAAATATTCGTAATCTACCCCCCTTCTTGATGTGCATAACTTTGACAAGTAGTCAAGCTTTGCACTTGTCTATAGAATCAATGCTCCCCAAGGACACGTCCATTGCCCTCGTACCCCCTTCCTCGTCTCCAAAATGTTTCGAGGACTTGAGGATACCTTGGAAACCCCTTACGTTGGCAGTGTCTCGGACTCAAGCTCCAATTTTGATACAAACCTACCAACTACATCTGCTGATTAGGGGCAGCCATATGTTTTCTATGTTTTGTCATTTTATAGTTGAAACTTGGAGCCTTTAGGCATTTTGTTATACTTCTTATATAATATGTATGCACCTTGACAATGAAAGCATTTGAATTTTGTTAATTTGTTTGCCAATTCTCATGTGAAATCTCAATTCAAGTCTAATGTTATGTATTAATCTTCTACAATGTCTATGACGAATGCTTTATCAATGTTATGATATGAATATTTGAAATTTCTCTACATTTAAAAAATTTCCCTAGTTTTTAATAGCCATCCCCTATCGCCCCCTAAAAACTGGCCCAAAAGTACCCCCGTTTCATAAACACATCCCGCCATCCCCATCCTCGTCCCCGTCCCCATCCCCATCCCCGAAACTTTGGGGAGCATAGCTAAAGATCCATCTAATTTACATTTCACCTTATACACCTATATAAAACTAATGGACTTCTTCCCATGGAGTAATTATAAATTTATAACAATACCCAAGTTTTGTTCAATATCAAGGTATCAAATTCCATGTCATGGCAGCATCCCATTCAAGCTCCCACTTGGCTTCTTTATTGATGCAAGGTTCATATACCCACCAAAGTGCACAAGCAAGAGTAAAATTTATTTACTCCTAACCTTGCACAATCTATTTTCCCAATCTTGTCTACCAAACTTCAATTGCTTGTCGCAATTTATCCTATTGAACATCATTCAAAGTAGTATAATACCATTTCAGTCATTGTTGACATCATTCAAAGTAGTATAATCCCATTTCAGTCATTGTTGTTGGCTCTTCTAGCTTGTTATGGGGTCTAAGTACCACTTTGTTCTTCATCACAACTCCCCTAGAACTTGACTCTTTCAATGTTCCTTGAGCTCTAAACCTTGTTTTACTTCAACACCATGACTTGTTTCAAAATAATCGATTGTAATTAGACATACCCTATTAGTAAAATTGTTGTTATCAAAGACAAAAGGTGCCTTCTCATCTATGAAATCTCAACTAATGACAATTTCATTCAAAGAGACATCTAGTAGTTTATATGCTTTTGACAGCTCACCATAGCCAACAAACATATATGTTTTGTTTTTTCCTCTAATTTGCTTCTCTTTTCTACAGGAATAAATGCAAAAGAAACACAATCAAAAACACAAAAATTGCTGGCCTCCTACCAAGCCATACTTCCTCCGGAGTGATATCCTTAGTCCTATAATGCTTTAGGCAGGAAAGGGTTAAAAATATAGATCGTTATATTCACAGCTCGTACCTAGTACCAATGTGGCAAATTTCAGTTATGGTCTACCATGCACATTGTCACTTCTATAAATGTTTTCTTTATCCTTGTTTGTTGTCATGTCTCTGTTGTGACCTTTTTTCACACATCGCCCCATTGCAAAAGGGGAACCCCTAATTTTGGCTTTGCTTTTGGTTTGATGTTGGTTTGTTTTTGCTATTGTCTCTCTCGTTCTGTCTACCTTTCCGGGTTGTGCCCGTCATCGAGCTAAAGCATAAAATTGACCGAGTCTGAAAATTAGGGTTTCACCTTTCCCGGTCATTCCAAGGTCGAACGAAGTCAATAAATTGAAATTTGAGACTAACATTGTTGTCAGTGTGCTTCCAGCAGGCTCCCAGCAAATTTTCATCTGATTCTGAGGTACTTACTATTTTTAGCAAGTGCATAATTCAGGTCAGTTTGTCAGCATTTTTGAGATTCCGACAGTTACACGGCATTCAGAGCACATCAGACTACTCGTATGCAAAATTTGAGCGAAAACAGACAACTTACTATTTTTAGCAGTTCGCCTTCCGGGACAAATTTCAGGGTTCGATGCAGAGTTTTCCTTTGCATGTTGGCATATTCCTTCGGGTTTTTCGAGACCTTTGCGATGATATAACATGCAAAACGAGGCGACCACTTTTAGCATGATGCTCACTCAGTAAGGAACTTACTATTTTTAGCAGGTGTGTCCCAGCACCGCTTCCCAGTTCGGAATCACAAGCTGATCACAATGCAGCAGAAACGAGGGCAAACGGAGACCATTTAATCGCATGCAGAGCAAATTAGGGTTTCGGCTTGAACCCTAAAAAGAGGGGTAAAAAGTCAGAATTTTCAAAGGTGTAAACCACCGCGATCGCATCCTTCGGGCTATCTGCTGGTAAAATTTCGAGTCAAACGGAGCACTTACTATTTATAGTAAGTCAGATTGGAAACAGGCTAAAAATAGTAAATCAGTTGCATGCGTTGGTGTCGACAGACAGGTCACGTGGTGAGGAGCGCCTCATTCAAATTTCAAGTTAATCGGAGCAATGGAGCTATTAGAAACAAGAGGTTACTATTTATAGTAAACCACCTTCAGAAACAGGCTAAAAATAGCAGGTCAGCTAAAAATGGCAGTGTCGACAGAATAACAAGATCATGAGGATGCTACGTTTAAAATTTCAAGTCATTCCGGGCTTCAGAGATACAAAATCAGAGGGCTTACTATAAATAGCAGGGCATGAAAACTGGCGAAAACGAGGAAAAATTCTAAGTCTGGAGTTTCATCCTGCAGCCATAGCAAAATGCGCCCTCAAGCACAAATGGCTGAGAAAATTTCTAAGTCAAAAACTTCATCCACCTGCCTAGGCTAAATGCGCCCACCTTGAAGGCAAGTTGCTAAAATTCTCTAAGTTATAAACTCGTCCTGCTCCCCAGGCAAAATGCGCCCACATGCAAGCTGGCAGCATTCAAAAAATTTCTAAGTGTAAAAATTCACCTCCTAGGCCAAAATGCGCCCAAAAGCAAGTGAGTCAAAAAAGGTCAAAGTTTTTCATCCACCTCACCCATCAAAATGCGCCCAAGTTGAGAGAGTTGATGGCAAAATTGTCTAAGGCATGGAAATATCCTCCACCACCCCCTAAATGCGCCATCCTTCATGCATGTTCAAATGCGCCCAAAATGAAGAAGGTCAAAGGAGTCAACAAGGTTTATCCTTCCCCCATGGAAAAATGCGCCCAAATGGGGCCACATGAGGACAAAAACTGGAAGTTGAAGGGTCACTTGAGAAAGGCGTTAGAAGTTTCATCCTGCACATAGGTGGAAATGCGCCCAAAATGAAAGAAAGTCAACAAGTCAACAGGTTTCATCCCTCTCACCCTCTCAAATGCGCCAAGAACAAGAAGAGGTTAAGGGTGGCGTTGAATATTCCACCCTCTTCAAGTGTGAAATGCGCCAAAGGATAAAGTAAAAGGGAGGATAGATATTAGGCGTTGAAGTTAGAAATATTCACCTTCAAGTGTGATGTGCGCCATGCAAGGTGTGAGGGTGGTGGAATAAGGTTGATGAGAGAAAATATTGCTAAGTGGTGAACAAAGTTGCTAGGCGTTGGAGTAAATTTTTTTTCCTGAGGCGTTGAAGATGATGGAGGTGAAATGTGATGTGCTCGCAGGAAGATCTTCTAAGTGAAATAAAAAAAAAATTTCACAGGCAAGATGGATTGAAGAATGAATAAAATTTTCAAAAGTGCTAAGTGATTCAAAAAATTTCTAAGGCATGAAGTATTTTCTCCCTTAAGGAAAACGCCTAAGTCTAGTGAAGTGATGAATTTTCCTGAAGCCCGAGTGAATTGCCTGAGGTGAAGTCAAAGAATGCCAGTTGCACAGGTTGATAAATAATTTTCAAGTCAGAGCAACACAAGAAATCTTCACAGATGTGAAGAACGGATTTAAATTTCACAGGGAAATAATTTTCTAAGGTTCAAAATTCAAGAAAATTAAATGAACCCGTTCGTTGTGCACACATGGGTTCGACGCGTTCTGAAGAAAATTTTCTTCTGGGTATTGAAGATTATCGATGAGGAGTTGATTTTAAAGTCTTCCATGCTTCGCTGCAGTCTTCAGGATGGAGATTTCAGATGGGCACCAGGGTGATGAGTTTCCTAAGGGAAATTTGAAAATTTACTTAGGCAAATGTGAAGAAAATGTGTTTTCAAGATAAACTATGTCTCAGCGGATGAGTTTTAAGTCGATTGCCTAGGTGAATTTGATTGAATTCTTCGTGGGACCAATCTTCCAGAGTCAGAGGTGAATGAAATTGGGTATCAGAGCTCCAGTTAGTGAAATGAATTTCTCAAAGATGATGCGCCCTTGAGGAAGATGGGTTGAAAATTTGGCTAAGGCATGAAGAATCATGAAGAAAGCAGAGGTTGGCTACTGGAGACGATGAGCGTGAAAATCAGGTAAGTAGTTGAATTTATATTATGAAGTGTCCTAATACTCTTCTCCTCGCTTGTTTTGCAGGAGGAATGTCGAGGCCAGAGCACGATGACTTGAAGTGGTGAGGCACGATGATATTACAACCTTCAGAGGAAGATAAAGTTATAAGTTTCACATGAAGGAAGAAAAAGTTGCAAGAAATTGGCTAAGTGCTAGCTCAAGTGACAAAGAAGTCAAAGAACAACGTCAAGAAAGAAGATCAAGGACAGTGTGAACGCGTCTACAAGCGGAATCTTCTAGAAGACTGATTGTGGGCATTTATTGCCTTTGCTATTTTTGGGAGTGAGTGGGAATCTTTGATTCATTTAATGTACCACTCCCTATTCTGGCAGTTTTTAGGGTTAGGGCTGAGGTGGCACGATTCTAGCCACTCTATTGATTGTAACCCTAGCCGTCTTTTGGGACTTGGCTAGCTATATAAAGGGGGAGTCCCCCTCATTTGTAACTCAGTAGACAGTAGAGAAGATTAGAATAGACATAGAGTAGAGGGACAACTTAGAAGTAGCTTAGTATAGATTGATAGTGTAGTTTGAAGAAGAGGGAAAGTTTTCCCTTGAAAACTTTGTAAGAAATTGTTGTGAACACTCTCTCAATAAAAGAGTTTTTCATTGATGGTGAATTTCGTCTTTGTTGTGAGTAGCTAGCAAGGTTTCTTCGTCCTTCGGATTCAAATGGTAGCTCAAAGTAGTATAATTTTTATTCCATGCAAGTAGATGTTAACTGTGGAATGTGGTGTTTGATCTAAGCAACTTCGTCTATCCATACCACTAGTGTATTTGCTGATGGTGAATGCGCCTTGTGTGGTCAACTGGAAACGTTTGGGCCTAACTTCAATCACAGTTTGAATGATGGTATGCGTCGTTGTGATGGTATCTTCATGTCAAGTGGTGGTTTGAACATCTTTAGTCATCTCCCTTGAAGATTGCACCGACTCCGCGGAAGCTGTCCGATGCGAGGCAAAGCGAAGTCTGGTTAGAAGTTTGCTGAAGTTGAGCTCCATATCCCACGCCTTAGAATAGACTTAGACTCTCTTAACCCTGCACCTCTTTCAATTCAGTACTATCTAGTTAGAATAGGAAACCCGCGCTTCATGGACAAATCTTTCGAGCATTTGAATTCCTTTCTCCGCTACCGAACAATTCCGTAAGTCCCCTTGAAATACCAACAAATCACATCGAGCCAAACTGAGCCTATTCGCACTGAAAGAACCTTGGAGTTGAACGCACGAACTTTCTTGCAATCTTAGCGTGCGGAATACTTTGATCAAGAGAGAATAGGGAAGCCGCTGGCAACTTTATTCTGCGTTGGTGCGGTCACGAAAAACACATCAACAGTCTCCTTTTCTAATTAAATTGATTGGGGACCTATTTCTTTATTTCCTATGGGCTAAGGGGATAAAGTCAGGGATGTAATTTAATAATAATATTTTAAGTTGGTCTCAATAACTTTATTTCAAAACAATGTAAAAGGATAGCTTAAATATTATTATTATTTTAATAAAATGGCTGACTAAATGGGACATTCTAAGGTCTTAACATTTTTGGAAGGAATTTTGAAAGAGAAAAAGAAAATCAAATTAAAGGGACCAAAAAGGAATTTATAAAGAAAAAGAATTGCTCCAAGGAAATCATCCATTGTTTATCAAACCTAAACCTCCCTTTTATCCGGTAGCTTGAACACTTGCATTGATCTATTTCTCCTAAGGACAAAAACCATTGGAGTGCAGAGAGTCAAAGGATGAAAACCCTCTTGGTTTCCACAAACGAAAGAGCAAAGGACGAAAAACTTCTTGTTCTTTGAAGCAGTTTCATCTAGGAATTGTAATTGTGCTGAGAAGATTGCAGTGCGTTTCCAATTTCCCATTGGTGTGTAAGTTCCATGTGTTTTCATTTCAGTGTGGTGTATTTCAGTTTACTACAATGTTGCTACAATACCTTGTCATTATGATAAGTATTTATTACAGCAGTAACGCAGTTTGTACTAGCATATAAGTTCTTGCATTTGTATCAAATAAAACATTGTTGTCCCAATATTTCTATATTCTATGAGTTTTCTGTTCCAAAATATCAATGTGATTGCTGCTGCACAGCATTGATTATTCAGCAGTTATAGTGACAATCATATATATGAGATTTCAGCATTTAAATATGTGTTGATTAGTGTTTAATCATTAATCTTCTTGCATCTATATTTGGTGCTGTCATTTGACACCAGTTTATATTCAGTTATTTGTAGTTTGATAAGTGATGGATTTGTGTGTGAGATGGTCTTCAATAGTAAATATTGGTATTAGACAATTGTGTTCAATATTTCATAAGTATTACATAGATAGGACAGTTCATAAAAATATTAAAAAGAGTCATCACTATTAAAAAGAGACCACATTGCTACCATTTTAGAGCCAGCATCCCAGTGTGGCATGGTCAATGACAATTCCCACAGTCACAGACCTCTGAGGTCTGAGGCTTCAAAGAGACCCTGATACCATGTAAGTGTTATTACATAGGGCACAACATTGCATTCCTGCCTATATATATAATCAGGCATCCACATAACAAACACACAAACAAATTACAGCATGCTCTGGTGGGTGCAACACCACCTAATTCAGTATAATGGAACGACTATTAGTTGTCCTAATATCTAAAACTCTATAATATCTAATAAAAGTAATCCACAGAGCTGAAAAAATTCAATAGAAATAGTTGCCGATATTACATTTTACTTAAGCATTAGAATGTACAGTACAAGAGATGCAATGAGCTACAAAACAATTTAATGACGGAGGTATTTGGCTTTAAATTTGTCCACAAAATTGAAAAAATGTATGCGGAAATGTATTTATCTTGCACTTTCTGAAGCATTAGAAATTACATTTAAAGAGAGACACAAAGAACTTCATAATTTGGTGGAAACCTTCTTCTGCTTTAAAATGCTTCAGAGAATTGAAAATGATCCTGCTAAAAAAGTATAGATTTTGCATGTTCGCACAGAACGCAAAGACCTTCAAGAATCTGACAGGAAAGGACTTAAACTTTAAAATACTCCACAACATTTAACACATCCATGCTAAAAGAGTTACAAGTTCTATCGTTTCACTAAGCATTAGAAGGTTGGAGACTTATAATTAAAAACCTCAATTTTTTTATAGGAATGCATTCAGCTTTAAAATACTCTGCAAAATTTAATAAATCCATGCTCAAAGAATTACTGCCTTTGTAATTTTGCAAAGAATTAGAGACTTCAAAAGTTGTACGGGAAATGTCTTCAGCGTTAAAATACGTCACAGAATTTGAACAACTCATGCTAAAAAGCTAGTAATTTTGCATTTTGTGATGCTCTAATTGAGAGAATAAGATTTCAAAATTTTAGCAAAAACTATTTCAGGTTTAAAGTCCGCCGCAAGATTTTTTTTAAGGCTAAAAGCTGTTAATTTTGCATGTATATAATTAAAATGTGTTACAAGTTTAAAAACAATCCATTCTCTAGTCTCGAAGAGGGTGGAGCTCACTGGTTGAGCATTCCAGCAGCACAGGGGAAATTCTAAATTTGATTCGTTCATGGCCCATGAAAAATGTTGAGCGAGGGAGGAGAATAGGATGTTATAAACAACCCACACTCCAATCCCCGAAGAGGATGAGTAGCGTGCTAAATCACCCCCGCCACAAATTGGAGCTCCTAAGTTTGAGTCCAGCTGTCCACGCTAAAAACTTAGGTCCTAAGTTTGAGTTTAGTTGTCCATGGGAATTAACGTGCTAAAAGGTTACTGATTTTGAATTTTCCCAAGTTCAACACAGAACTCCAGAATAGTTTTAAGGGAAACATATTCAACTTGGATATACTCCACCGAATTTTGACAAAATCATGCTAAAAAGCTGCTAATTACTGACTCTCCAAATAATTTGGAAGAAAATATATTCAGCTTTGAAATAGTCCATAGAATTTTAAAAACTTCGTGCTATAAAGCCACTGCTATTGCATTCTCAGAAGATAAGTGCCAATGCTCCAAAATAATTAGAAAAGAAATGAATTCAGCTTTAAAATAATCCACAAAATTTAAATTAATGCGTGCTAAAATGCTACAAATTTTGCACATTTGAAAAGTAAGAGCACAACGATCCAAAATAATTTGCAACGAAATATGTTATCTCAAAAACACTCCATAGAAAATTGACAAAAACATGCTCAAAAGCTACCGATTTTGTCTTTTCCCAAGCAATGAAAGGTAGAGTAAAATACGAGAGATCGCGATTGAGTTCTTGTTTGTAGCCGAGCTCGTTCAGACGAGCGTGCCCTGAGTCAACCACATCAATGCCTTGCAAAGCCACATTTCCTTCGCTTTCTCCTTCCTGGTATCCCATCGAGACAGAAGAAGCCTCCTCTTCCTCCTCCTGCAACAACAGCCTCTCATTCAACATTTCTTTTACAATTGTAAACCCTAATTTGAACCAGATAATAAAAATTTCTTTCGACGAATGTTTTTCGTCTAGCTCTGACGTTTTTACCCCTCCATAGCTACTCACTTATTTAAGTGGTACTATTATCAAAAAGCGACGATTACTTCTTGTCTAAAGTACAAACTAAATAAACTAATTAAACTACAACTACCATTCCGCGCGTTTATATATCTTCTCACCTCTGTTTCTCTTCTCTACAGAAACTACCAAAACAAGCTTTCGAAATTGAGGCCTTCTGTTTCTGTAGTTTTCTCCCCCTCTGCAAGTCCTTTTATTGTCTTTCAGATTCGTGGATCTCCTCACCTCCGCTGGCATAAAGCGAAGAATCTTTGACTTTAATTTGTCTATTTTTTAATATAATTTGAAGATTCCATGCATACACTTGCGAAATAATAGATATTTTTATATACGTGTGAAATCGGGAGTGATCGAGAATCGATCTCGCGCTGCTTTCCCATTAAGACGCCTTCCCACTACAGATTTCAAAAGTCCGAAACAGATTGCATGGAAAAATAGTCCATTGGCCATTTTCCCTTCAAATTTCGTTTCGATAACGAACATCAAAATGACGCGTAGTTAAATGCCCCACGTGGGATTTATTTTGCCGTCAATAATGCAAAGCAAACCGAGGGCAAGAGAATTTGAGTCTGACGGGCAATAGTACCTCGCCGAGCAATTTGCTGCTACAGTCCGAAGAACTGCTGAATGTTGCGGATTCGTGGAGTTAAGGAGCCGCCAAAATTGTGTTCCAAGTCAAAATATAAAATGAAAACTGGAATTGACGGATTCTGCTATTTTCCTATTTCGTCCTTTCCACACTATCCCTTATTGTGCAAATGATTTTCGGACGTTGAATATGTCAAAATAAAAATAAAAAATTATTATTGTGAATCATCGACATCGTGCACGTTGCTTCCACGACCAATTTTCTTTTTAAAACGGTGGTAGCTACAATGTGGTTAACTAAACAATTGTAAACGTAGCTCTTAGCCGAATCCTTTGACTTGTGATTTAAGTACTCAATTTTATTTTTTAAGGTTACTATAATAAATGCAATTATAAAAGGCTGCACAAAAGTTTAAAAAGCACAGCGGCATTAACAAAGAACAACCTTAATAATAGAGTGAAGCTGAAACATAATAAAATATAACATCAAAAGCATATATGATTTGGATCAGCTGTAAGAACAGCTTTAAAAAAAAACGTCAACCTATATAATGTAGTATTTTTCGGGCTTGAAAAACAAGCATTGACATCTTTTTTTATTGTTTTGAAGTTGTATACCTAATTTGTCTTTTAAATTGTTTTGGTTGGTAGTCTAATTTTTTAGTCTTTTTTAAATGTCCTTAAAAATTAAATATATAGTGGAGCAATCGGAAGCATATCTGGGATTATAATTTATTGACAAGCATTGTATTTAGAAAATATTTTTGAACATCTAACTTTTTATAAATGCAATAATATGATTTGTCTAAGAATATCGACAATCATATTATTTTGCATGTCCATGTCAAACAAAGCTTCTTTCCAATTCAAACGATGACCAAAAATAGTTGGAAAGTCCCTAAAAACAAGTTATTGTTTTTTAACAAAAGTAGAGTCCTAGAATAAATGCTTAATGTTTTCATTTGACTAGCAATAAGGACATTTCACTAACTAAATTGTCATACATTTCAGTTTATGTCCAATAGATAGCTTGCAATGTAAATTTTCCAAGCTAATAATTAAGCATGACTATCTACTTTTGATTTCAAAATTTAGGCACTCAAATTGACCCATCTTTTATGAATAAATCTACATCTCCACTTAATATTGAGGCAAGGAGATAAGAACATTTTAGGAAGAAGAAGAAGATAAATTTCTTTAGAGGGACATTAGAAAAATGATGAGTGGACAACTAATGCCAATGTTTGAAGTAATAGCATAGAGTTGGAGTGCATAATTTAAAAGTTAACTCAAGAGGAACTAAAGACTGCACAAAGATAACAAATTGTTTATATTTTTTTTCAAATTATGGTAACTTGTTATTATATGTGTGGTTTTAACAGAAATAGTTACAAGTAGGATACAATTAAAACAATTCAAAAGTGAACAATTAGGTACAACTTTAACAACTATTTTCTATTATTTTTGTTTTTAAATATGGCTAAAGATAGTTGCACAACAATTACGAGAGTCAAGTATTTATGATTCTTCAAATATGAATACGGACAATGTTTGACTCAAAGCCCTAAGTTGATGACTAAAGCATTCAAATTGAAGATGGAATAGAAAAAGACTTTACAAGGAAAAGCCAGTTTTTTCCACCAATCTAGAGACAAATAAGATAAAAAAAATTGAATTCTAACTCCTTGATGATATTATAGATCAGTGTTGAATGTTAAACTTGAACTATAATTTTCTTTTTAAAAGGGGTTCTAATAGAAACATTTTTTTTATAAATAGGATAAATAAATTAGGAAAATAAGGTTTGGGAGATTGAGACAATAAGAGGGTTGGGGAAAGGATACTATTATGTTTAAATATGTTAAATGTGATCCAGTTATACTACAATATGGCACATGGTTTATATGGGAACACGTATATTACCTCCAAGCTTGAAATTTTGAAATCTATTTTGAAGGTCCTTCTCATTCATTTCACCTTATGTGGATAGAATTGTCATACGTAAATCAAGCATTTCAACCCTTTTTAGGAGATGTTGTGGGCCAATTTGGCAAACTAATTTAGTGCAAACATAGTTTAGACAAATTGTCTAACCTAAGAGTTCATCTTAAGGTTTGTGCAGAAAATAATTTAAATTAGTCAGGCCATCAATGAATATTAAGTTCATAAGTCCTAGTTTTAAAATTGAGCAATCAATAGTTTACTTAAGTAGGCATGTGTACATGAAACTAGGAGCATACAAGAACAAATTAAAATAATATAACCTATTCTACCTATAATTTAATGTAACACTCAAATAAGGCATATGAGTTAGTAAAATATTAATTAAAACATACAATATGCTCACTAATACCAACCCTTGTTGCACCAAACTATGGTGTTTGTCTTCAAGGATGATGGATTTGGTGGCATGTGAGTGCTTTCACAAGTAGCATAAGGTTACATATGATGATGCCCGATATGCATGACTTGGGTTGAGCTCAATTTATAGCTTTTTTGCTCAAGAATTGGATCGCTATGATCGAAAGTAGAGATCAAGGGCTCAAAATAGTTGAGACCCTTGGAGGGATGACAAAAGAACAAGTGTGCTCAATTGGTTGCTAGGTGGAGAGGGGTCTAATGTTAAAGGGGAATTTTTGGTGGAGGATTATTTTGGGAGAAGTGGGTGGTGAGGATGAAAGGGGTACTTGGGACTACACCTAGAAGTATGGGCATGTCCTTTGACCCATGTGACATAGTACCAAGGCCACGTCACATGTATAAAAAACCCATATTTTATGTACAAAGCCCATACCCATGTACACTTTTGAGGATTGTGCATGATTTAAGGGATTTGATTAGGATTAGGAATGCGTAAGTGAGGGATTTGACTTTTGATTATCTTGACAGGATCAAACAATAAACAAAAACACCTTCTACATAACAGATCTACAAACAATATATGCAATATTCCTCAACAAGAAAAAACTACGGAATGAACCTCAAGAATCTTCAAGGTAAAGAAAATTCCTCAAAGGTTGAGAGTTCTATCAAAGGCATGAAAGATCAAGAGAGCAAAAGAGTGATAATACAATAGGGTTGAGTGTTATATAGGAGCAACCCTAAATGGCAAAGGGATTAGATTAGGACAAGTGTCAACATTGCATGCAATGAGATAGAATGATCTAATAATAGCTCACTTTAGTTAACATAGAAAAGCACTTAGCTAATTGAATAAAGAACTCCTAAGTTTAGCTTAAGTGCATGAGAATAAATTAGACTAATAATTAATTAAAGGTTAATTAATTATTAGCTAATGCATGATTACTCTAACACCCCCCCTTAAGATGAAGTTAGGGAGTAGCTAAAAACCCTAAAAATAGAATGCATGATGGGTCCCAGCAAACAAGGCCTGGTGAGGTACCCATGTACAAACAAAAGATCTCTCAAAACTAGAGAAAAGGACAAAAACCTTGTGGGAGAAAACTCCTCTCCAAAAGAGAGAAAGGTGAATGAAGGACTAAAAAGCATCCAAATCAAGGTGAGGGAATAAGAAGCCTCCAACCAAAACAATGCCCTGAAAAAGAGGGACATGTAGAACATCATTGAAGCACAAAGAAGTCATAGACTATTGTTGAAAGATGATTGTTATGGTGTTGAAATGAAGAACCTCCAGAAACAGGAATGCAAGAGTGTGCATATGGTAAATGATCCATCTCATTGAAATGCATGTAACCAGCCACTAATGTATGTTGCATCTAAAAGTGCATAGGAACAATAACTAGATAAATAGATCACTCAAACGTGAAACCAAGGAAGCATTAGCACCAATAGTAGAAACCCCCCATAATGTTGGAAAAGGAGAGCCAAGATAGGTACACTGAAACTATGTGAAATCAAGAAGTTCATGTGGGAGAAAAAACCTACAAATAAAAGGGTGTGCAAACTAAGGCTCACATGTATGAGGAAAAATCTCTAGGATTCACTATTTTCATGGAAGGGACTCACTTGAAAAAGGTATGATGGAAAACCAAATGCAAACATCAACCCCCTATGGCACTTTATATCATAGTGTGAGTACAAAAGGCACAACAAGATGTGAAAAATCTCCCAAAAGAATACACCAGAATGGCATTTTATCTCTATGTGTCTACATAATATGAATGCATATAATGCAAGCCCATAATGTCTAAAAAAGGACTACATGCCAAAAATACAATTCTCTAACAAAAAGTGAGGAAACTAGTAGCACCATGATGAAGTACATGAAAAAAATGTACTTTAAAAAAAATAGCACCCAAAAAAGAGTTTGGATGTAGAAGATATGGCCCATCGAAGTCTCCAAAAATGAGAACTGAATGACAACACTAAGAAAACTGAATTCTGGAAAAAACTAGAGTCCAAACTAGAAAATACCTACACCACTGCAAAGAGCACAAAATTCTACCCCATTTCAAAAAAAAAATTGCACTGGAAAAGACCACCGTATGGCCGAGATATGCCCTCTAGAATATTAGGTGCAAAACTGAAAAGCCCAATGGAGAGGGGCTAAGTAGGGCAAAAAAAGACTCCTTTGCCAAATTTGTCAAAAATACCTCTAAAGTACTTTGCATGTGGAATTATTTTGTAAAAAAATATATATTGCGGAACAATATATTGCAACAAAAAAAAATTGATGAAAGATTTTAACTGTTTTTATTTTAAAGTTAAAAAACAAAACAAAAATATATTATATCTTTTTAAAATATATATATATATAATATTTTAAAAAATAATATTAAAAAAAAATTATAAGGGCGGTGAGGGGGGACGGAGCCCACCCCATGGGTGGGGGGCCCAAGGAGGGGTCATCGCCTGCCATTGTCAGGGGCGATACCCCCCACTAGTACCCTCCCCACGTGGGCAGGGCCCAAGGATCTGCCAACCTTGCCACGACAAGGGGGGTAGGTACCCTCGGGTACCTTCCCATTATTTTATTTTTAATATAATTTTTAACAACAAAAAACTTGTGATAATACTAAAAAATTGAGGTGATGGGAGCCAAAAAATATTAAAGAAAATGAAGGAGATGGCACACTACCGAAATTGTCGAATTTGCGCAGTGTTAAGGCTTTAGACAGTTTTTTTGTGGGTTTGCAGGAGGTTGTTGGTGCCTGTGGGAAAGCTTTTGAAGGTATTGAAGATGGATTGGCTATGTCACAAGCCTATGATTCATCTTAGTCTGCACGTGGTGGATATCCTATTGTGGTTGTGAGCATTGCAAATCCCAAGGATTTTGCTGAGGTTTTGCCTCAACCTCCATCGACGTTCAAAGAAATCCCTTTGAGTGAGGGTTGTGCTAATATGGCACCCCTTCTGGATGATGGGAAAGGCACTTCCCAATCCCTTCTTTATTAAGCCCGTGAATTCGTTCAAGCAAGAAGATTGCAGGAAGACTAGGGCTACAAATTAGGTTGGTGGTTTTGGTTTAGAAGAAGCTTTGCATGATGGAAGAACTACCGATGACAATGCTCAATCTGAGCTTGGGGGGGCATGCAGGATTTCGCCATCTAGGCAGGGTCAAAGGAAAAAATCTTCACGAGTTTGGATGCAATAGAGTATGGTTCCCATACTTGCCCGGGTGCACCACAAATCTCAAAAAATTGTACAGGAAACAGGAGAATTGTCGAATGCTCGAGGAAACCCTTAACACTGGATTTTGATGACAATCTAGCAAAGGAGATGCAGGAAAATAGAGTTTTTTTCTCAAAGAATGGCTTAATTGAAAGATTCAACCACTTCTGGTGTAGCCTCCCTGATCTCCATGATTGGATTATAAAATCTTGGCTTCCTCTCATGGATGGAGGTTTAGAGATTTACCCTAGCGCAAGAGGCTTCTTCATTATGACTTTTGATGGTAAGAAAGATAAAAGCACCATTCTCAATTACGTCTAGCAGTGGGAAGGAAATCTACTGCATGTAAAATCATGGCACCCAAAGTTTGATCCATCTATGGAATCATTTTCAGTTTTATTGATCTGGGTTCATCTCCCAAACTTACCCTTTCACTTCTTGTTTGAATCATGTTTTGCTACTATTATAAAATCTATGGGAAAATTTGTATACACAGATGGAAACTCAAGAAATTTTATCCACACAATGTATGCTAGAATCTTGGTGGAATTGGACATCTCGAAGGATCTACTGGCTGAAATTATCTTGAATCAACCTCTGGATTATGAGGGTTTAATCTTCAAATGTAGAAGATGTTATCAAACAGGTCACATTGCTATTGAGTGTCCAACTATCAAGACTCAACCAAGTCATGTGGCTTCTTGGTGGAAGGACTCCTCCCCCAAGCATTACTCAATTTTGAACTCTCCTAAAGCAAATTTATCTCCTTCAAAATAAGATTCCAAGAAGTAAAATGTAGAGTGGGTCAATGAGATATCTCCAAAGCCAAAGGTAACTGGAAAGATACTCCAACCATGCGACCCAAGCTGCCTAGAAAAGGAAAAAAATTCTTTGAGGCCCTCACTTTATGTCTCTTCTGAAACAACAAATAACCAATCCTCAAGCTCTCCCACTTTGGTTGTGTGGTCTCAAAATTTGGATGCATCATTGAAATCCTCAAACGAATCGAACTGTGAAGGAAGTCCAAAGGATCAAGGTTGGAAAGAAGTTGAGCAGAGGAAATTTATTTCTCCACATAAGACGACTTTGAGGTCCTCCAAGAGGGGGGGAAAGTTGGTGACATGATTTCCCTTTACAAGCTTTTGGGTTGGATAGTTTTGTTCTGCCTCATGCTTAGCTGTTTTGTGTTGGTTATTGTAAGTGGAAAAAATAACTCTTTATTATGTAGATTCCCATCTGGGGACCTTTTTGCACCCCTATTTTTGGGCTAATGTGTTTCTCTTTCTTTTTTTTCATATATGGGAGTGGACCCCATGTCCACAAATTATTACGAATCAAAAAAAACAAAAAACTTGTGATGCATTTAAAAAAAATTGATTAGCTATATTTTTTTTGTAAATTTCGCAGGAAATAAAATATTATATATTTTTAAAAAATCACCTCAATCTACATGTTGGGGAGGTTGTACGGCCTTCTTGGAGTGGCAAAAAAATTGTCTCAAAAGCTCTGACACCAAAATAGGTTGAATTATATATCAAAATTCGTTGAATCAGGAATCGGCCTCCTGGACACAGCCATGAGATTCTTTTTGGCCCAAAATACTCTGAAATTCCAACCACCCTTTGGATCTAGAAAAAAACAATTGCTTCGAACCCTCGCAGATCTGACCTTAGGAGTCCAAATTAGGCTAAACAAAAGCCAAATTTGACTTTCTCAATAGCTCTGAATCTAACAATGAGGTCTTTTCACGTCAAAATACACCAAAAATTTGCCCACCTCCAAAATTTGTAAAAAAAAGAAAAGAGGATTCTAGATCTGAAGCCTGTAACTCTTGTTGAAGAAAAAAACCTCATAAATCGAGTAGGGGTTCACTGAATCCACGCTCTGATACCATGTTAGAATTGTGAAAATCATGACCCATAGGATCAAACAACGAACAAAGACACCTTCCACACAAAACATCTTTTTAACACTATTAAAAAGTATATGGAAAAGATAATTAAATAAATAATTTAATTTAATTAATTTTTAGAAAGGGGATAGGAGACTTAGGTAAATAAATATTTAGATTTATTGACTTAAGGTGGACATTAAAAGAAGAATACTTAAGTGATTTTAAGCTAGAAATGGGATCGAGTGAATCATGATGAATAGTGGATGAATAATTACTTTATTAATCAAATAATAAAATATTACTTAATGAATAAGGGGATAAAATTTGCATAATTAATTAGATAATAGGGATTTATTCAATCAGTTATAGAGGAAATGGTCAAGTAATTAGATAAATTATGATGTGTCAATTTCAAGTGTTTATGTGTTTCCCCTCTCTGAGATGGTGTTTTGAAGCAACATCATTTTAAAGAAGAATAAAACTAGTTGGAAGAAAATGGTTCAATGCCCCAACCATTTGGAGGAGTGACTAGGAGGAAGTATTGTAAACTTGGTAGAATCTACTTAATTTAGAGGTTTAACTGGTTGAACAGTCCACTTCACATTGCTTAAAACTACATTAAATTATCAACTCAGGGCTTGTAGGCTTACGATGGTGTAGCATTATATATGCCTTCATAGACTTTAAACTACCATACCTGAATTATTTTACTTGTTGGAAACTCACAAAACTATAAAACAATAAAAGCATGAATTAGAACCAGTTGCTACAGGTACCTACAATAAAGACTGTAACTGAACTGCTACTAATAAAATGATATTGTGCTAACCGAAAACTTAATATAAACTAATGACTCAACTGATATATCCTCCAAAGTACTACTAATAATCATTACATGCATATTCACAAATATTCATTCATAATAAGCAAGAAATGAAACTCCAATTAACTTGCATATGATTCATGAACAATGATAAACTAATAATAGCTATTAACAAAAATAAATAACTAAAAGATGAAGTGAAGAATAATACCTTGAGTGGCCTGCTCAAGTAACTGTTCCCACTTAACCGAACGCAATCTAACTAATAGATTATATGCATCCCATAAGATTAACTCCATTCATTGCATATTGTAAAAAATTACAAAAGATCTTTCCACATATTGGAATCAATCATTTGGAATATTTTTCATATCTTGAAACTGAAAGTAACTGGTAACATGAAACTGATAAAAACCAACTAACTTCCTACGAATTCAACCAACAGCTATATACAAGCTGAGGGAATCATTATTGAAAGCAACAACTAACTGAAATCGTTAACTCCACTCCCAGATAATAGAGCATGGAATGAAGATTTGAATTATTCAACCTATAACTGAAAAGGAAGGAGAAATCCTATCAGAACTAGACCTCTGTCAAAATAGAACTATATGTAAACAGACAACCACTTGTAAAAATTTCATCAGTGAAGGAGACCTCCTCTTCAACATTTATTAAACTAGTCATAATAACACATGTCCAATCTTCATTAAGAGCCTTTGATCAACAACCACCACATTCAGCTTAAACTGGAGCTTCCCTTGCTTCGGTGTCTAGTCATCCCTTTTGCTACGGGTTCACTCTGCAATTGTTGCGCTATGATTCCTTTTGAGCTACAAACAAGTTAATTCCACAAAACATGTACACGAGGATAACTATCACAATTAATTCATAGCATTCCATTAATGTTCCATACATTCATTCATATTAACCATAATTTCATCATCATAATTAAGGTTCAAGTATATATAATGGATATAAAAGGATAGCATAATGTAGGAACATTGTCTGGAGAATATGTTTAAAAGTATCTTAAAACAGGTATAAAAACAATATAAACCAAACCATTATGTAGACCTATCACTCCCCCCAACTAGCTTTTTGCTTATCCCCAAGCAAAACATTAGGGATCTTGATTGTACTGCTAAGCAATTTGTCTTAGGTCCATAACTATGCTAACACCCTGAATCTGCCTCAGATAAAAAACTTGATGTTCTAAAAGCTACCTCATCTAAATAGCTCCTACTCTCTCACATTCATCACTTTTCTCCCCTGTCCAATGTGGAATCAGATAAAGGAGAATTGGTGGATGAAAAGTGAGTGGCATCCAATGAACTCCCTAGCTAATACTGGTTGCCATGTAAGTACGTGCTCCCTGAAGCATAGCAATGAAATTATGCATGGAATGTGGCTCTTTCTTTTGCAGTTTAGGTGTCAAACTTTTCCATCTATCTTGCACATATTTAAAACACTATTGTCCTAATCACATAACTAACATTTTCATTTTGCCATAGTCTACCTCCCTGAGCTTCATGATTTTCTTACCTACTCCCTTGTGTGTAAGGAGTCTCATCCATTCATTAATTATTGTATTTGGATCCTTAGCCTCTCTTCTGATTGGAAGTGCAATAGATTTTTCTTTCTCTTCATATTCCTCCATAATCTCACCCCTAAGCTATTCATTTATGTAGTAAGAGGCAAGTGCCCTGATCTGAAGATCCCCCACAAAGATTAAATGGTTTCATTCAATTTCATCAGGTATCACATAGTTGTGTAAATAAAATTCACACAACTAATCCTGGTCTTCGGGTGTGGAAGCAACAAAAACTTCAAGAAACTCAAAGGTTTGACTCATGCCAATTGAATGCTTGACAACTAATCTACTAAACTAAAAACATAAAAACCTTTCTTGTAGAAATAATGCACAAGTTCTCAGTGGAGGCCTACACCTAACTATTTGTGTAGCCTTATCTATTATCTCCTCCGATTGAACTATTGTTTTATTCAGTTCCATATCCTTCTTTTCCAATTCCTATTCATATTTTTCCTTTTCCTTTCTCCACTTCTCTTTTTCCTTTGCAAACTTATCAATTCCTTTCCACAATTGGTATCCAAGTGAGCAGGTTGTACAATAATTAGGAGTTTTAAGAGGAGGAGGTCTCTCATCTGGCACTTCCAATTCTTTATCCCTTGTCTTAGTAATAGCCAATTGTGCCAGCACATCTATTTTAGTACCATGACCATATAGCTACAGTTTCTCCTCCATCTCCTTCATTTTTGCCTCTCTTTCTTTATCCTTCTACTCATAATTCTATACCAATTCTTCTAGGTTTTTAGTTTTTTCCAATGCCTCCTGGAGATCCTTTCTTACATCCTTTTCTTCAATGTAAGCTTCCTCTACATTCTCAAATTGCTCATTACTCTCTTCATAATCTCCATGAGTGGGAAAATTTTATGTTCAGAATTCCTTGGCATCAAAAAGTCTTCTGATTCATAATCAAAAGTGGTCTTTGCATACCTTCTCTTTTTCACTGGTACATTCTCATTACCAGGAGCATTTATCTCTAATTCAAAATCAATTTCTACAAGCATGACATTTTCCTGAGGTTGTTCTTTCTGGTATCGTTCTTCCTGAGGTTTTTCTTCTACATTTTCTTTTGTAGCACTTTGGTTCCTAAGCCCATTAGAGCGTATAGGCGTTAATACTTCTTCAATTTTCCTCTTCTCCTTTTTGACACTCTTTTTCTTCTTAGAAACTTCCTTCTTTTTATGCTTTTGAGTATCCCTTTGTATCTTTGAAATGTCTTCTTTTGGTTTCAAGGGCATAGGGGAGGTAGATACACTGCCTATCTGGCTTTTAGATTTTTGTGACTTAGAAGAAGGGAATTCCTCATTAATGGGTGGCCTAGACTCTGGATCTGCAGGTTCTTCGTGCTCACCTTGGCTATAGGTAGGTGAGGCCACAGGCGAAACATGAGGGTTTTCCTCTTCAAGTTCATCTTAGGGCTCATTTTGGTTTTCTACATCCTCAAGCACTACAGGTGCTTCTAGAAAGCTATTAATGTCTTTGCATTCTTCTGCCCTAAAATCCTCCCACCTCACTTGTGGGTATTGGATTCTTAAACTCCTTTTTATCAATAAAGTAACTAAGCAGTGATGAGAGAGAGAAGTATCACATTGCCTTTTCTAATATTTTGAGGCCATTCATTTCAACAAGTTATAGAGAAAATTTGGTACATTTACTACCCTATTATGCCTGAGATGACTTAACAATTTGAAATGAGTTGTATACAAAATATTTTGTGTACCATCACAGGTAATATATCTAATAATATAAGAGGCACATTTTTCCCACAACCAATGGAGAGAAAGATTTTTTGTACCTTGTGATGAGGAATCCAATTCCTCTCCTCTTATGCAAAATTATTCTCGAGCTATAACTGCATCAGATTGAGTTGGGAATTTTTTTCTTGTCCTTGGTAGTCTTGTAACCTATGTAATGGTAGTTTCAGATGCATCTACAGAAAGTCCCTTTACCACAATTTCATCATATTGAAGGGTTTCTACAAATCTTCTTGTTAGATCATCACTAAATTTCATCAACTTCATAAAGTAATCGAACCATCCAACCCTTGTGAAGATAGGTAGGACTGTTGTGTCCTCCAAATTTTTTTGGTGAACCACTGGCTCTCTTCTTATAACATCTCCTCCCATCCTCATTTCCTTCTCTGCTCAATATACCAAATTCAGCTCCAAAAATTCAATTCAATCTTCCCACCACCTTCAAACTGCTCTACCACTTCAAAATCTCCATTTCCTCATATATCCTTACTATTATACCATATTGCAACTGCAAATTCCCTTTTGAGTTCAGCTATAGTGTAACTGCTCTAAAGTTCTCATAAACTCTCAAGGTTTCAAGTTTTAGTAATTTTCAAAATGGCAATGAAAATAGCAACAAACATAAAACATGACTAAGGGTTTTGCATGTCATAATATTCATTAAATTTGGTTTTAGGTGGAAGATTCGAAAGGACTAGTGAAAATACCAAGGCGTACCCTCCCCCCAACTTAATTGGTGAAGTGACCTCACTTCACGTTGATGATTTGGAGGTGGCATAAATTCATAATGATGAAAATTAAAGATATATTATTTCGCATGCATGGAATTAAATGAAAAAGTGTATGAAAGTTTAAAGAAAACTAGATTAATCATAACAACATACCTTAAGTACTTCCTCATAGAAATAACCATCTTTTGCATGTGGAAATTGAAAGAATATATTTATTCCTTGATTCGATGTGATACATATTAACTGCAAGATAATGAATAATGGGTGGTGAGTGGATTTGATGGGATGGAAATGATGATCATGAGCTGGCGATTTGACAGCTCAAGTAATTGAAATGAGAGTGGGTAATAAAATAATTATGCCACTTTATTTTGCATGAAATGATGGAAATTATACATGAATATATTTGAAATGAATGTGAATGGACTCGCAGTAAATATGGCGCCAAGTAAGTAGAATATTCTTTCAGCTATCAAACGTTGCTACAGGTACCTACAGTGTCAGGTCCTAATCTGAATGTTGAAGTGTGAAGCTACAGGTCCCTTCGGCATCAGGACCCTTGTGAATATTGATAATAGGTCCCTTTGAAGAAATTTTGAACATTATTATAACATGCAATGTGTGCTTGTGAGAAAAACATGAAAAGTTAGTGACAAGGAAGCTCAGGGACTAAGCTATGTAACTCAATCTCTGGGCCACTAGATGTGATGGGTATTCACGTATTACTGAAGTAGGACTCTATGTATCAGATGTTGTATCAGTTTCACTAGAAGTACTATATTGTTGGATCAGTGAAAATATAAGGTCATCCTTTTATAATGGATTTTTATACAACTTTAGTCTATGGCCATTAACAAGAAGTGAAAATCGAACCGCATCAATGGTGTGTAATTGTACTGCCCCATTAGGGTAAACCTTGTTAATTTCATAGGGGCCTAGCCATCTGGACTGGAATTTTCCCTTGAAATATTTATACTGTGAATCATATAACAAGGCCTAATCTCCCACAGTGAACTCTTTTGTTTTAATGTACTAATCATGCCACTTCATTCGTTGTTGTTGTACCACCTCTGTATGATGTATTGCTTCCATTCTTATCTCATCCAACCCATTCAAAGAATGCAACCTTTCCTTCTGTGATTCTGTTAAATCCATTCCCAACTCTATTGTTGTCCTCAATGTTTTATATTCAAACTCAATAGGAAGGATTGTTCTCTTTCCATAGACTAACTCATAGGGTGTAAACCTAGTGGTTGTTTTCCATGTAGTTTGATATGCCCAAAATGCTTCAGGTAACCTTGAAACCCAATCTTTCCTATGCAATTGCACTATCTTGGTGAGAATGTTTGCAATCTCCCTATTAGTGACCTCCACTTGACCATTAGCCTGTGGATGATAGGGTGTTGATTTCTTATGTCTAATTTGGTATTCCTCAACCAACTTGGTAATTAGATCAAAAGTAAATTGGGGACCTTGGTTAGTAACTATTTCTCTAGGTACTCCATACCTAGTAAAAATATTTTCATATAAGAACTTAGCCACATTACCATCTCTAGCAAATTGTAGGGCCTTAACTTCGACCCATTTTGTCAAGTAATCAGTGCAAACAAAGATATATTCCTTGTTATTAGATGTATGAGAGATTGGACCAATGAAGTCTAAAACCCATTTGTCAAAAGGTGTCAATGTCAACTGAGGTTGTGAGAAAATCTCATCACTCTTTGTTGACCTTCCCATCCTTTGACACCTATCACAACTCCAGGTGTATTTAACATCTTTATGTAAAGTAGGCTAATAATACCAGTTGTGAGGATCTTAAAAGTTGTTCTCTTTGCTGCAAAATGACCTCCACATAGCTCATCATGGCATGCTTTCATGATATTGAAAATATCATATTCCCTTATGCATCTTCTCATGATGTTATCAGGCCCTGTATAAAATAATAACCAGATATCCAAGAGTAAGGAAAACATTTATGAACCAGCTGCCTTTTCTATCTTGGTGAGAAATGTGGTGGAATCTGCCCTGTGATCGAATAATTAGCAATATCTACATACCAAGGTATTTGTACTTGCAAAGAAAACAAGTGTTCATCAGGAAATGAATCATCAACCACTCCTTCAGTTGATTGTGTTGGTAGTCTTGATAGGAAATCTACCACCACATTTGCTTTACTAGGTTTTTCTACAATGATAATGTCAAATTCTTGTAAGAGAAGTAGCCATCTTACCAACCTACCTCCAACTATTGGCTTGTTCATCAAATACCTTATTGTTGTGTGATTTGTATGGACAAAGACTAGATAGCCAGTAATATAGTGTTTGAATTTATTAATAATATAAACTACAGTAATCATCTCTTTTTTTGTTAAAGTATAGTTTAGTTTTTCCCCTTGAAGATTCTTGTTGATATAATAAATTGTATACTCCTTGTTGCCATCCTTCTGACCCAAGACTGCTCCAACAGAAAAATTTGAAGCATCTACATGTATGTGAAATGAGAGAGTACAATTAGGCCCTCTCAACATTGGTGCTTGAGTCAGAGCTTTCTTTAGTTCTTCAAAGGAGTGTTGACACTTAGAGGTCCATTCAAACTCAATGTCCTTACTCAAAAAAACAAATAAAGGTGCAACAATCTTACTAAAATCTTTGATAAACTACCTCTAGTAGCCTGCATGACCAAGGAAGCTCTTGATATCTCTTTGTTTCTGAGGAATGGGCAAGGTAGAGATTATCTCTATTTTGTGTGGATCAACCTAAATTCCTAAGCAGGATAAAATGTGTCCCAATACTATTCTATGTTTCATTATCACGAAACACTTCTCATTGTTGAGTGAAAGGTTGTGTTCTTTACACCTTTTTAATAATTTTTCTAGGTTATTGAGAGCTTCCTCATAACTTTTACCATAAGCAGTGAAGTAATCCATATATATCTCCATGCAATCATGTGCATAATCAGAATATATGTTGAGTACTACTCTTTGAAAGGTAGCTAGAGCATTGCATAAGCCAAAGTGTAGAACAGAGTAAGCATAAGTCCCCCAAGGACATGTAAATGCAGTCTTGTCCTGGTCCTCTAGAGCAATTTTAATCTGGTTATAACCACTAAAACCATCAAGAAATGAGAAGTACTTCTTCCCAACTAGTGAGTCTGCAAGTACTTGATTGATGAAGGGCAAAGGAAAATGATTTTTTCTAGTGGTTGTATTTAATTCCTTGTAGTCTACACAAACTCTGCATTTCCCACCTTTCTTGGGAACAATTACCAAAGGTGAGACCCATTCACTATCTGAGATTGGATAGATAAAACCTACATCAAGGAGCTTTTGTAGCTCATCTTTCACTATCTCCCTGAGAGTAGGATTCATACGCCGCTTTGGTTGCCAAATGGCTTGATAACCATCATTAATGTAAATCCTATGCATGCATAAATTAGGATCTATGCCCTTCATATCATGGTAATCCCATGCATATGTGGCTGAGTGTGCCTATAGCACTAATTGTAAAGAATTTTGTTGTTCCTTTGTCAAGGCATTACTAATATTCAACTTCCTTCCTGACATGATTTCCAATTCCTTTGATGACTCTTGAACTGATGAGAGATCAATGTTTGGTATGATGGGTAAACATTGTTGAGGTAGCAATGAATGAAATAGTTGTGATATCGCTTCTGTAGAATTGGTAGGTATAATACTCTGTAAGGGGTCTTGTAGGCATATGAGGCAGTCTTGTGGCTGTGGGCTCCTACCATTGTCATTTTGGATTATGTGAGCAATGAGCTCATCTTCATCCTAGTCATCCAATAAGGAGTTGCGCTCTATAGTCATCAATGTCTACAAAGAATAGCTATCTTCCTCCTCCTCACCCAAATTGGGCCAAATGGTGTGCTCAAGGTCTGCATATGGTTGGGTCGGTGGGTAAAGAACCAAGTTCTTTGTAATTGTCCCATTGGATATTATCATTTTACCAGACCTACAACCTATAAATGCATCAGTTGTTGCCAACCAAGGCCTACCTAGGATGAATGGGTAACCCGCAAGATTGACTTTGGGTTGTAGCACTATGAATTCTCCAGGGTATTCCCAAGAATCCAATGCAATAACTAGGTCTTCAATAATTCCCTCAGGCTTGACTGTGGACCTATCAGCTAGCTGCAAAATAGTTTGTGTGGGCCTGAGGTTGACTAACTGAAGCAATTGCATTGTTTCTTTTGTCATGACATTGATAGTTGCCCCCAAGTCTATCAAATTATTCTTAATGAGGGTTCCATTAATCTTAACGTCCACAAATGGATTATCGGGATCTGTATACTTAGGGAATGTAATGTTCCCTAACATGACATCTACAAGATTTCCTAAGACATGAACTGCCTAGATGGATCTTTTCTTTTCCTGCCTGGTTTCTTAAGACAGTTTTGGTATAGATAGGGATGTCTTTGATAGCTTTTATAAGTGGGATTTTTATGCTCACATCCTTCAATTTTCCTAAAAGCTTTGTCTTACCTGTGTGTGATGCTTTTGCATAGCTAGGTGTTCAAGAAAATGTGGCTTGGGATTTGAGGTAGTTTGGTGTCCCTGATTTGGCTCAAGTTCTAAAGATGGTTTATTGGAAACCTCAACTCCTGGTTCCTCATCCTCCATTACTATAATTTGGGGAGATGAAGGTACAACAAGTTGTTTCCCTAATATGAGGTGAACATCACTCACCTCTACCCCATAAGTGGGGTATTGTATAGCTTCGTTAGTATAAGCCTGTTGAACAGGCTTAGTGTTAGGGTTAGGTGTAGGTTGGGCAGGTATTTGTTGTTGCTTGGGTGGATGGGATGCAAGATTTGATAGAGGAATTAGAGCTTGTTATTGTTGTGGAGGAGGGAGCATAAGCTACTGATAGTTCATATTTTGTTGTTGTTATTGCTGACCTTTCTGCCATTGAGGCTGCCACTGATTCTATTGGGTTGGCAATTATGGATTATAATTGGAATCCTAAAAAAAATTCTCTAGCCAAGGATTTGGTTGTTGGTTCCAATTTTGTTGAGCTTGTGGTCACTATTGAGGGTTTTTCCACTAGTTTTGGTTTACTTTCTAGGGTTGAGAGTTCCAAGTAGAAAATTTTGATTCCCAATAGGAAAGGATGAATTAAAGATAAGGGGGTCTTGTGGCATACCTTGTCTCTACTTCCATGGCCTCCTTTGTGCTATATAAAAGAGCTATCCATCATCTCCTTCAATTGATTGAAAATCATGCTTCTCAACTTTATCTTGTTGGATACTAGCCACTCTTTTGCATTTACAATTTTCTTTTCTTTGCCTGTAGCTTGGACAATATTCAATAAGCATAGCCTCAACTTCCTCATGCATTTTTTTAATGTGAAGGGTATCCAACTGAGTTTCCAAATGATTGATGATATCCTCCTTCATGATGGATAACAAATTGCTTAGCTATATTTTTGAAACCCCTGTAGATGATTTACCAATAACTAATGTTATATCTCCTCATTTCCTTTTTGTAAAGGTCCTAGATTAATTCCTACAAGCCTTACAAATGTATGAAAATGGTAGCTGAGAAATATCTGCCTAGCCAACGAGGTTCAAGGTGCCCATGTATTCTTCATTAACTCCCCTCAAAAAGACTAACTTGAGATATTCTTCTGACAACTTGTTCTAGGGTTTTTCATTAGAGAAAACTAAAATATTTCAACGTAATCCTCTAAAGGCTCATCATCCTTTTGTGTCAATCAGACTATATCATCTTTCCTCCTGTTAGGTCCTCTACAGTAGTCCTAATACTTCTCCAAAACTAGTTTCATGGTGTCCCAATCAAGAACAACATCTTTACCTAATCCATGAACCATCTCAAAGCTACATCTTTGAGAGTGGCAGGAAAAAGCTTTAACTTATGTACATCAGAAGTATAGTCATAACTTTTACATAAGACATCAAATTCAAAGAGGAATGTATCTAGGTCCTCAGTCATTAACCCATAGAAAATTGGCAAGGTCGAAGGAGGAATGTTATTCAACACTATAGCTCTTTGTTGGTCAGTAACAGGAAACTCAAACGTTGGTCAAGCATCATCATCATCTGTTGCATCACCCATGGTGCGGTACGTTCCTTCTGTATGTGTGCTAGAGGTTGGTGAGAAGGAAATTTATTCTTCAATGGTACCTTCACTTTGAGTACTATGGTCGCCAATTTTTGCAATAACTTCCTAGCGTGTGGAGGGAAGGAACCTACCCAAGGAATCTCTTTGCCTCCACATACATGAAATATGACTTTAAATTCAATGGTTCTGCACAATTTGAGTATATCTTGGTGTTGAAAAAGATGGTATCTAATAATCCTAATTCTTGAAAAGAGATTAATTATGAAAACTGTAAAAACTAGTCTATGAAGATAGCACCATCCCCGACAACGGTGCCAAAAATGTACAGTATAAGCTAATGTATTGTAAACTTGGTAGAATATCCTCAATTCAAAGGTTTAACTGGCTGAGCAGTCCACTTCACATTGCTTAAGAAATTATCAACCCAAGGCTTGTAAACTTATGATGGTGCAACATTATATATGCCTTCATGGACTTTAAACTACTTAAACTACCCTAGCTAAGTTATTCTACTTGCTAGAAACTCACAAAACTATAAAACAATAAAAGCATGAAATAGAACCAGTTGTTACAGGTACCTACAATAAAGAATATAATTGAACTACTACTAATAAAATGATATTGTGTTAGTTGAAAACTTAATAAAAACTAATGACTCAACTGATCTATCCTTCGAAGTCTACTAATAATCATTACATGCATATTCACAAACATTCATTCACAATAAGAAAGAAATGAAATTCCAATTAACTTGCATATGATTCATGAAAAATGATAAACTAATAACAGCTATTAACATAAATAAATAACTGAAAGATGAAGTGAAAAATAATACCTTGAGTGGCCTGCTCAAGTAACTGTTCCAACTTAACTAAACGCAATATAACTAATAGATTCTATGCATCCCATAAGAATAACTCCATTCATTGCATATTGTAAAAGATTACAAAAGATCTATCCACAGATTGGACTCAATCATTTGGAATATTTTTCATATCTTGAAACTAAAAGTAACTAGTAACATGAAACTGATAAAAAACAACTATCCTACGAATTCAACCAACAACTATATACAATATGAGGGAATCATTATTGAAAGCACCAACTAACCGAAATTGTTAACTCCACTCTGAGATAATAGAGTGTGGAGTTAAGATTTGAATTATTCAACCTATAACTGAAAAGGAAGGATAAATCCTATTAGAACTAGAACTCTGTCAAAATAGAACTATATGTAAATTGTAATGAAAGCTAAGGTGCAAAACTAACTCTCCTAACATCAAAACCTTAGGGAAGAATGCAAAGATACTTTTAAATTTTAAATTACAGTCCAATTAAAATACACTTGAAAGCAATAACAGAAACAGAGAAATAATCATACACAGATGAACACCAGATTTACGTGGGAAAACCCTTACGGGAGAAAAACCCACCACACCAAGAAAAACCCTTTTGTATTACAGTAACATAAATTACATACAGAGTACGAGCTTCACTCTCTCTGATGTCAATTTACAACAACATTCACAATGATCAACCTTGTACAGAATATTCAAGTTACTATACTCTCTAAATCAAATTCACACTGATCATACATCGAACTATTCATCCAACTGTTCATGCAACCATCGAACCGAACAACATTTGCAATTCCTAAGTATATTCATGACGCCCATGGTCTATCGATCTTCCTCTCAGTAACGGTTGCAACAGTCCAACTGTTAGCGGTTCCCATTCTGCTCCTTGATTGGTCGTAGACTCACCACGTAGGATAGTCATCACTCGGTCAAAGGTGTTCAACCTGTGTCGCATGTCGGTGAGACAGTATTCGTGTCTCCCCGATGCCACAAGAACAATTGTAGTTATCGCCAAGAGTCGACCCCATTAGCAAGACATTATACTGAATGCAAATCCACCTTGTGAAGATCTATCGGCAAGAGTTCAACTATCAGCGAGAGTCATACCGATGTTCACAAGTCACATTGACCTCAACATTGCCATCAGCAAGACTATCGCTACTCACCAAGAGATCACACCGAGCCTTCATCACATGTATCGCTATTCAGCAAGACCATTGTTATTCGATGAGACATCATACCGAAGTTCCCAAGTCATTCTGAAATGTCCAATAGTCGGCAAGACTTACCGCTATCACTGAGAGTTCTTACCGAAGTCTTCAAGTCACCCTGAGATCACCCTTTGCCAGGAGTCATACCGACAACATCCCAGAGCATCAGTGAGACAAACACTCATCGCCAAGAGTTCTTATCAAACCGTTATGTGTTACTCTGATGAATCTGAGTGCATCACTATCGGTGAGACTTTCTATATCGATAAGACTCCATACCAAAACATATGAGTTACTCCGATGACTCCAGTTGCTATGAATCTCCCTGACACCACTTGCCGCCCAAAGTCTCCCCGACATCCGATAAGCATGGCCTGTCGGCTAGAGATCTCCCCGAGCGGAGTGAGATAGAAATTGTCACAACAATAGGTCCATTTGGAAAGATTGAAATAAGGTCTCAACGACCAGAACTTTTCACAAGGTTCCAAAGCTGCTAGTCGTCCAGACAATATGGATGTCACATCGACTTGGCTCTTTCAGAGGTTTCAGCCTGTGAGATTGAGACACATATTTTCAACAATCTCCCACTTGACAAAGGTCACACAGGCACCTCCAAAGCATAACAAAACTACTGACATTCATGGGCACTAAGGCCCATCGAATTGGCACACCACTTGAACTTGTCTGTGCTCACTGGCTTCATCAATGCATCTGCAACATTCTTCAGAGTATCCAATTTTTCTAATGAAACCTTTCCATCCTCCACCATATCTCATACAAAGTGATACTGTACATCTATATGTTTCATCCTGGCATGGAAAGTAGGATTCTTTGCCAAACAGATAGCACTCTGACTGTCACAGTAAATAGTCATTTTCCCTGCATCAAAACCAATGTTAGAACACAAATGTTTCAACCAAATTGCTTCTTTATAGGCATGTGTTGCTGCCATGTATTCTGCCTCTGTAGTGGACAAAGCGACTATAGCCTGCCGCTTACTCATCCAACTCACTGCACCACCATTCAACATGAAAGTATATCCACTGATGGATCTTCTGCTGTCAATGTACCCTTCCCAATCAGAATCCACATAGCCTCAAATACTGAGAGTCCTTTGTGATTCAACCAAGTTCCCATGGTAACACAAAGCATATTCTAAAGTGCCCTTCAAATATCTGAATACTCTTTTCACAGCATCCCAATGTGTCCTTCCAATATTAGCCATAAACTAAGTACTCCCACTACTTGGGAAATGTCTGGCCTTGTACAGACCATTGCATACATAAGACTACCAACCACACTAGCATAGGGTACATTGGTCATGTCCTCCATCTCAGTAGGAGATTTTGGACAGTCTTCAACAGATAACTTCGTTCCCTGCAAAACTGGAACAACTAGCTGCTTACAATCATTCATGCAAAATCTCTCTAGAACAGTCTTGATATACTTACTCTGACTAAGCCAAAGTTTTCTACTATTCCTATCCCTAGTTATTTTCATTCCCAGAATATACCTTGCTGCACCAAGATCTTTCATTTCAAACTTTGTAGATAACTGAGACTTAAGATTAGAAATCATTAACTTACTATTGCCTATGAACAACATATCATCAACATAGAGAGCAATAATAAGAACTTGATCACTTTCAGCTTTGTAATACACACAATGATCAGATTTTGATCTTACAAATCCCAATGACAAAACAAAAGTGTCAAACTTCTGGTACCACATTCTAAGAGACTACTTTAACCCATACAAATATTTATTCAACTTGCAAACCAATCTTTCTTTACCTTTTTCCATGAAGTGCTCAGGCTGGGACATATAAATCTCTTCTTCAAGATCACCATGAAGAAATTTTGTCTTCACATCCATCTGTTCGACCTCTAAGTCATACACTGTTGCAAGTGACAAAAGAAATCTAATGGATGTCAGCTTAGCTACAGGATAAAAAATCTCCCCATAATCAATTCCCTCTACCTGGGAATAACCCTTCGTAACCAACCTCGCCTTATATTTTTCCACACTGCCATCCAGACCTATTTTCTTCTTAAATACCCATTTGTAGCCCACAACTTTTCTGCCTTTAGGAAAGGGCACCAAACTCCAAGTATCATTCTTTTCTAATGACGTCATTTCTTCATTCATGGCTTCCAACCAAGAGTTTGAATCAGAAATTCTAAATCCCTCTTTCACAATCCTAGGCTCATCAGTGCTAGAAATTAAAGCATAGGCACAAGTAGAATCTATCAAAGAAAACCCATACCTATCAGGTTGCTTTCTTTCACGAATTGGCCTCCTCACTTGTTGAGGTTGAGGTTGTTCTTCTTCATCAGAACTCTCAGAACTACTTGAGCTCTCCTTAGTTTCAGGTACATTTTGAATTTTTAATTCCTCTTTATCTGGTGTCAGAGGAATTTCAACTACATCCTTTTTGTTTTCTGATTTTGTCTCTGACTACATATCCAAGGTAGAAGGCTTCAACTCACAAAAGATAACACTTCTGTTGTATAGAACCTTCTCCGTATCAGGATTCCAAAGCTTGTATCCTTTTATGCCAGCACTATAGCCAATAAAAATACATTTGACAGCCTTGTTCTCCAATTTAGATCTTTTCTCATACGGCACATGTGCATATGCCTCATAGCCAAAGACTCGAATGTGTCTCAGAGAGGGCTTCTTACCAAACCATGTTTCCAAAGGTGTTTTCTCAACAAAAGTAGAATTAGGAGAACGGTTTATCAAGTAACATGTTGTAGCAACTGCCTCAGCGTAGAACTTCTCCTCCAAGCCAGCATTGCTCAGCATACTTCGTGCTCTTTCCATCACTGTCCTCTTGAACCTTTCTGCAACTCCATTTTTCTACGAAGTGTAAGGTATAGTTTTATGTCTTTTAATCCCGTGATCTTTATAGTACCTCTCGAAATCATCAGAACAAAATTCACTGCCATTATCAGTCCTTAAAAATTTTATTTTTCTTCCAGTCTAATTTTCTACAAGGTTCTTAAATTCCTCAAACCAACTGAACACTTCTGATTTACTTTTCAAAAAATAAACAAATTCTCTTCTTAAACAATCATCAATGAATGATACATAGTACCTTGAATTAAACAAAGAAGGAACATTCACTGGACCAAAAACATCAGAATGTATATAATCAAGCAAACCAAAAGATTTGTGAGGACTAGAATAAAATGAAACACGGTGTTGTTTACCATATATACAATGTTCACAAAACTCGAATTTGAGGTTATAATCTTCAAGCCCCTCAACCAGGTTTTTATTCTTCAAGGTTTTTAAACCTTTCTCTCCAATGTGGCCTAGCCTATGATGCCAAAGCATAGTCTTTTCTGCAGGAAGTGTAACTTACATAGAGTTTACACTATCAGGAACTTTGTCCTCTTTTCCTCCATGAGTAGCTTTCTGTGACTTGGCAAAGACACTATTACTTTGCACAGCATGTGCATCAAGCTTATACAAGGTACCAACACAAGCACCTCTTGTTAGCACCATACAGCCTCTAGTCATCTTGCAGCCATTTCCAGAGAACGTGACTTGCACTCCAATATCATTTAGCATACTAACAGAAAGTAAGTTTCGAGCCAGACCTGGTATATGCATTACATCATTAATTCCCTTCACTCTTCCATCAGGGAATTGAATTCTGACTCTTCCACAGCCAACTATTTCCAATGATGAATCACTTTCCAAATACACCTTTCCACCATCGTATTTTTCATACTTCATGAACCAGTCTCTATGAGATGTCCTGTGGAAAGATGCTCCAGAATCAATCAGCCAGACATCATCTGATGCTTGTGTAGCCAAGGCTGCAATGAAAGCGTCTGCATCACTCTGAGAAGAATCATTGTCAGAAGAATACTTCTTCTTCTTCTATTTCTCCTCTTTACAATTCTTTCGAACATGACCAGGTTTCCCACAATTCCAACACTTCACCTTGGAATTCTTGCCAGGATATTTTGATCTCCCCTCTGATTTGGATTTGGACTTCTTGTCCTTCTTGCCTTTTTCTTTCGATCTACCTCTAACAACAAGAGCCTCCTTCGCCATCTCATAAGATTTCCTTCTCATCTCTTCTGATAACAAAGAAGCAACAACATCTTCCATCTTAAAAGTGGATGTCGTACTCCCAATAGCCATCACCAAGTGATCCCAAGAATCTGGCAAAGAACATAATAATAGCATACATCGATCCTCTTCATCAATCTTCACACCCACAGATGTTAACTGTGAAATCAACATGTTGAATGTGTTCAAATGATTAGCAACAGACCCTCCTTCATGCATTCTCAAAGTGTATAGCTTCTTCCTCAAGAATAATTTATTCACCAAGGATTTGCCCTGATAAATAGCTACCAGTCTTTTCCACAAGGAAAATGCAGTCTTTGCTTCATGAACATTCAAAAGAACAGAGTCTGCTAAATAGAGCCTTATCAGCCCCTTAGATTTTCTATCTGCAAGGTTCCAATATTTTTGCTTCATGCCTGTAGGCTTCGTTCCAGACACAACAATCCAAAGATCACGATCAACCAACAGATCTTCCATTTTAAGTTTCCACAACTCAAAATTGCTACCATTGAATTTCTCAATTTCAATATTTCCTAATGTGCTTTCCATCTTAACCTGTAATTCGAATTACCAAACTTCTACAAGACTCCTACTGAACAAAATTTGACTCAAAAAACCCAATGTACCCACAAGGATAACACAACTGGCCAGGCTTTGATACCACTTGTAAGGAAAGCTAAGGTGCGAAACTAACTCTCCTAACGTCAAAACCTCAAGGAAGAATGCAGAGATACTTTTAAATTTTCAATTACAGTCCAATTAAGATACACTTGAAAGCAATAACAGAAACAGAGAAATAATCATACACAGATGAACATTAGATTTACGTGGGAAAACCCTTATGGGAGAAAAACCCACCACACCAAGAAAAACCCCTTTGTATTACAGTAACATAAATTACATATAGAGTACGGGCTTCACTCTCTCGGATGTCAATTTACAACAGCATTCACAATGATCAACCTTGTACAGAATATTCAAGTTACTATACTCTCTGAATCGAATTCACATTGATCATACATCGAACTATTAATCCAACTGTTCATGAAACCATCGAACTGAACAACATCTACAGTTCCTAAGTATATTCATGACGCCCATGGTCTTTCGATCTTCCTCTCAATAACGGCCGCAACAGTCCAATTGCTAGCTGCTAATCGACCAGACAATATGGATGTCACACCGACTTGGCTCTTTCAGAGGTTTTAGCCTATGAGATTAAGACACATATTTCCAACATAAACAAACAACCACTTGTCAAAATTCCATCAGTGAAGGAGACCTCCTCTTTAGTGTTTATTAAACTGGTCATAATAACACATGTCCAATCTTCATTAAGAGCCTTTGATCAACAACCACCATGTTCAACTTAACCTAGAGCTTCCCCTACTTCAGTGTCCAATCATCCCTTTTGCTACAGGTTCACTCCACAATTGTTGCACTATGGTTCCTTTTGAGCTACAAACAAATTAATTCTGCAAAACATGTACATGAGGATAACTATCACATTTAATTCATAGCATTCCATCAATGTTCCATACATTCATTCATATAAACCATGTAATACTAATATATTATAACCATAATTTCATCATCATATTAAGGTTCAAGTCTGCATAATGGATATAAACGGATAGCATAATGTAGGAATATTGTCTGGAGAATATGTTTAAAAGTATCTTAAAATAGGTATAAAAACAACAAAAACCAAACCATTATCTAGACCTATCAATAGGTGAAAAAAGAGATTTTGGATAGGAAATAAAAGGGATGAAAGGACAATGAAGGGAGGATGAAATGCCTAGTTATTTGCATTGGATTAAGCACTCTTTATTTTATATAGCATGATATGTTGTGTACGAAGGTGATGATGTGTCTTGCAAGTAAGAAAAATAAGTCACAAGAAACCCTATCTTGTATAGAACCATGATATGAAACACCATGATACCATTATGGCAAGTAGGTTGCAAGGAATAATACAAATGAAATTAAAAAATGATATAAAGATAAACATGATGTTGCTAAACAACCAACATTGACTGATGGCATGTTGTTGATGTGGGAATGATATATCCTAAAATAACATGAGAATTGGGAATGGTATATCATAATGATGATGATTATATTTTGATCATGGCTTGATATGAGGTTGGGAACAAGACCAATGATGTGATTGGGTGATTTTCTTATATTACATAGATAAAGGTACAGGGATTATGAATTTCTTATGATTTTGAATTGTTAGGAGTATTGGACTACTAGGAAGAATAAATCAATGGGGGAATCACATTGGAGTGCATGGAGGTAGCTATAGCTTGGTACTTGTAGACATCCAAATTTATCACTATTCATCTAAACATCCTCTTATCCAAGTTAATTAAGTAATATTACTATTATTTAATTAATATCCTTAATTCTGCCAAATCTCTAAGGTATTTAATTAATAATTAAATACCTTACCCTCCTTAATCCCATTTTCATCAAATGAATTAAATAAATATTACATTTATTTAATTCCTCACATGTCATTTTCATCTAATCCTAATCCATCTCCTAATCTCTTCATTAGGGATGTGCACATGCCTAATCCTTGATTAGGATGTGTCACATCTTCCAACTTTTACAAGTTGGCTTCTAATCCTCATTAACCCCTAAATTATCCTCTAATTAATAATTAGTTAAACCTAATTAGTACCTTGGTCAACTCTCCCCATCCCCCAAAAAAATTTTAATTCCTTTTTATTCACCCTAGGTTCCCCTCTTCCCCACGTGAATTTTTAATTCACATTTTATTCTTCCTAGAATCCCCTTTTCCCATGCACCTTCTAGAATCTTTGACTTGTCACATCAAGTCACATGTGACAAACTCCTACCTTTTTGGAGACCCTCTCTTATCCACTAGATTCTCCCAAGCATGTAAATTTTTAATTCACATTTATTCCTCCAAGGAATCTTCTCATCTCCCAATGTACTTGGAAGGTACTTGTCCTTCCTCCACATCATGTACTCTCCTTCCACATCACCTACACATCATCTCACCCTTAGCCATCTCACATTCCACATGTCAAAATGTGAGGGATTGTGAGTCCTCAACTCACCTTAGCCCTTCCTTTTGACCTTGTTGGATAAATCTCAACCATTGAATTCTCTAGAGAATTCAAATTCTTCTATAAATACCCCCTCCTCTAAGGCAAAAGAGAAAACACTTAGCCATTTTGCAACTAAATGCTTCCATTTTGTGCACTCATCTATCAATTCCATATATTTGCATTTGCATTCAAGCATATAGTCAAATATTTCATTTAGTCATATCAATAGCCATCAAGGAGTATACAAACCAAATCAAAATCAAGGGCCAACCAAGGAGTTTCAGCTGTAAAGGGCAGGTATATCCATTTGTCATCATTTTACACTTTTTCTCTTTGCATTTACAAATTCCTTAGGCTAATCTTGAGGTGTTTCTTAATGTTTTTCCATTACACTTTAGTTGCTTAGAAAGGGTTAAACATTTGGATATCATAGTACCAATGACAATGGAAAAGGGATTGTGGGATAAGGTAATATAAAGTGGATGGGAATAGATGGGATAATATGGTCGATGGATGGGGGTGGGAAATATCCAAGGACTAGGTGGTGGAGAAGAAATATGCACTGCTCTAGATATGTCATGTATATCATTTAACCATTTGGATGCATAATAGGGTTATGTAGTAGGATCAGAAGGATGGAGGTGTTGGGATGAGCAAGTTGGAGGAAGAGTGAGTATAGAAAGTATATAAATGATGAGTGGAAAAAATAGAAGGATTGGTGGGTATGAAGATTGGAAACTCAAGGAGTTGATCCAAAAGGAAAGATATGGTGCATATTGGGTGTAGTAAGGGATATGTGTAATGGTTGAAGGTAGTAAAATATTTATGGATGCAGGAAGTGTAAGGGAGATGTGGTGGATAAGAATAGACTATATAGAAAGTAAGATATGTATTGTCCAAAGCATTTTTTGATGTTTTCTCCTATCATTATCAAGATTGAAAGGAGGTTGGAGGGATTGGAAAGGATGCAATACAATGGGTAGATGTGGATATGACAAGTATGAAGATCGGAAGAAGGAGATGACCAAGATGGATATTGTTGAATCTTGCTCCCAAGTTTAGGAGTGCAAGTGGATGGAGGGATTATGCATAACACCTATTTACCATGTTCATGGTACTTTACCAAGGAACCTATTTTTCAAGTTTACAACATTGGATGAATTATTTATCTTTATTTTTTGGTACTTTTTTACTTTTTCAATTTTTTTTTATATTTTTGCATTCTTGAGATAGGGTGGAGGGGGGTATATGGATGGGGATGGAGGAAAAGAAGGGGGATAAGGGATAGGTGTATTGGGAGGATATTAGATGTGGAGGATAAATTCAAACATCCTATTTTTGTACCAAGGCAAGGCGACCCCATGGAGGATGACCATTATAGGCTAGTAAAAATTGAGTTGTTTAGAAGGTGTGCTTATCCAAGATGCCTTTCAAGTGGAAATGAAGGAGGATATAATATTTGAAGGTGAGGATTAAAGGTATGTGATGGGGGAGATATGTGGGGTAATAGATAGGATAATGGATAGGATAATGAAAGGGAGGGGAGTTGGAGGAATGGAAGAGGGCCATATGATTGAAGGTAACTAGGACTTAGAAGATGATGGAGGATGTAGGATAGTGTATTTTAGGACATAAGGGTCCAAAGTGGACTTAGGAGATAGAATATTATTATATGCGAGGTGTTTTGGAATGAAGGAAGATAGAAGCAAAAATTTGGATCTCATTTTACATTTTATTTTTGGATACATTACGTGTTGTTAATTTCAAATTGAAATGATTTTTAATGTTTATTTATGCTTGATTTTCCTTTACGACCTTTTGGATTTATTTTAATGTTGGATCATTTTTTTTATTTTGCATGTCATTTTGAGGGGACGTGGTGATCCTTGGGATTTTGTGGACTCTTTGCTTTGGATTTATACAAGTTTAATTTGGCATCCAAATTGCTTCTAGAGGAAATTCTATGGGTGTGTAAAAATGGATGAGTTTGATAGTGCATAAGAGAAGTGATGAAGAGAAAGTGTTGGAATGGTTTCACTAGTGTGTGCATTTTTTGATCTTGAATATAAATTGTAAGGAATGAATTGGTAGTGTTTGGGGTGAAGGATTTTGGGTCATAGGGACCCAAAATGGATGGGGAAGATGAGAGATGTGCAAAGATGAATTTTGGGACATAAGGGACCAAAAATGATTTGGAATATAGAGGAGGGATAGTGGATTTCATTTTGGATTGATATGATAGAGGAGGAACATGAGGCACTTATAGTGGGTTTGGAAGAATCTTGCATAGGAGGAACAAAGGTTGTACCAACAATTTTGGATTGTGTGCCTTGGGATATGTAGCCAAGTATATGTGATCATGGATGGGATTTAGGATTCTTTTCTCATGAAATCCTAATCCTTTTCCTCCATAGTTCATATTTTTTAGCATTCAATTGACAATAGGATGTTGGTTATTTTGGAAAAAATGTGCGAGTCTATTTTTAGATGGAGAGGGATGTGTGGTGGATATTTTTGTTCCTCTACTTTAAGAAAACCACCATGAGTGAAAGTGGGGCAACCAAGAGGACAACATGATGATTTTGGAATGGTTTCAATAGAAGGTGGTAAGGTATTGTGAGTGGGATTAAATAGCATGGTAAGATCTTTATTTTCAAGGGGGACAATTTGGCATGCTTTAAAATAATTTCATTGCATGGTTGGGTTACGTTGGATGATGTGATGGGGGAGGAGTATTTGGTGGGTCCTCGAGTTGGGTAGATGGAGATATGGTGGAGGTATGTTTAGCATGGCTAGATTCCTCATATTGAGTAGATAAAGAGATGGGGGATTTGATATGTTCATGGGATAGGAATAGGATGGTTTCAATGGGGTGATGGTGTTAGAATTTTGAATGGGGTTAGGATTTTGGATGATTGGGAGGTGTTAAGGGAGTGATTGCATCATTAATGATGCATTTAAATATTTTGTATTAATGGAGTGGAATGACTCCATAAACTTAGGATTTTGGTTTAGACCTTGGAAGAACTTATACATGAATGATTTGGATGGTTTAGGAATAGGTGGAAGATTCAATAGGGGATTACATTAAGGTCTAGATGAAGGGTTGGGTGTAGAAACTTGAGGATAGTGGGAAATGGGATTTGAACAAAAGGTGGAGGTAATAGAGATGTCATAGAAATATAGAGGTTGGAATATGGATGGGGGACAAGATGTATATATGGATGGATGATAGGATGGAGGATATGATCAAGGTTGGGATATGGTGGAGGATAGGATAGAGACATAGATGAGGGATAATATTTAAGTTAGGATATGGATGAAGGATAAGGAAAGTTTCCCTTGCCAAAGGTATCATAAGGGTGACCAATAGATATGCACGTAGGTGTATTGGGGTAGCATGTACTAGTCAATTATTATCACAAGGTGGTTGATTATATATGGGTGAGTGGTGGAAGCATGGTGAAATATTGTTAGTGATGATGGTATCAAAGTGGTCAATTTCATACTCGTCTTGATCAAAAATACTATTATCATCATCAAGAAAGGTTAGATTTGGAGGATAGTTTAGGATCAGGGGACTCATCAAAATAAAATAGATTCGTGATGGACATTTGATGAGATGGATGAAAATGAAAGATGATATTAGACTAGAAAAACTTATTAAAGGATAAATTTAATAGATTAGAAGAAAATAGAAGAAAAATTAAGATTTATTTTGATATCAAAAGATCTTAAGGTTATTTTACTAAATCTCAAATCTAGATTTGGATTAAGCTCAAGTTTGGGATAAGAGAACTACATTTCAGATAAATTTTATGGTGTATGGAGTGGATGTGCCACAATTTGGTGTGAATACACTAAAACAATGTGTAGATGTGTCAAAGTGTGAAATGACTTAGTGTAAAGCAAATACATTGACGTATAAGTTTATATGCTAAGGAATAAGGTGGAATACATTGAAATATGAAATTTCTTAGATGCATATATGCTAAAGTAGTGTAGATATTTGAAGATAGGTAGCATATGCACTAAGGGGTGAAATGTATTAGTGTGAAGCAAATGCAATTATTCAATCTAGATGCATTAAACTATCAATTTAGAAGAAATTTTGATGATTCTGGATGGAAACATTTAGGGTTTTTGATTTAGGACCTTAGAATGATGATTTAGAATAATGAGATTGAAAGGATATAAATTGGATTTTTTATGGTTATAATGATGGAAGAAGGAAGGGTTGGATAAAATATGGTTCAAGAATCAAGACCTTCAATGATGATTTTATTGGATCTGATTGTATATTTAGGATAGGATAAGTTCCTAAGAAAGGATCATTTTAATTACCTACTTGAGATAGGATAATTTATTAGGCAAGCATTGGTTTGATTGATTTGATTTAATCTAGGTATTGATTAATGATGGGTGTTGATTTTGATCTAAGGATGAATGACTAGAGGGAAATTATTAGAGGAAAAAGTAGGATCAAGGATCAAAGATGCAGATGATTAGGGAGATGAAAGGATTCAATTAGGGTTTTGAATTAGAAGAGATGATGGATCTGGATTAGAAGAAATATTTTGAGGGATATAAGGTCCTTAAAATATCAATGAGGGGATTGATTAAGATTAAGACAATTTAGAGAGGAATAGGATGGTTTGGAAGAAATTATTAGAGAGACTAAGGGGATGACTAGGTTTGATTAGAAAGGTGATTAGAGGAAATGATTAGATGGGTTTAGAGAAAAACATTATTTGATTGGGTTGGATGATTTGGATTAGGTGATTAAGATGTTGGATTAGGTGGATTTGGGGAAGATTGGATTGGATTGGGAATTTTGACCTATTATACATTTCATAAACAATCACACAAGCACTCAAAGACATGCAAATGATTTTATATTTTAAGGATTTGGATTAAAGAGACTACATAGGTTTTGATGATGAAATCTTTCCAAGCATAATAGCAACCTATGATTATCCAGGTGGGTGTACCAATCCTTGTAGGTCCATAAATATATTATCTATTGAACGATTGGTAGCTTAGAAGTGCCAAATTGCATGGAATACTTTGCTATTGGAGGCATCAAAGCCTTGCCCAAGGTAAATTATGCCTCTCACCACTAAAATATACATTGTGATTAACTTCCCAATGCTAATTGCTTGTCAATGCACTAAAGGAAATGATGATTGATGGTTCTTATGTAGAATGAATAATGGTTGCTATTGTTTCCTCTATATACCACAAGGGTATGAGACACAAAATACCTAGATGAAAGGGAACCAAGCTAAAAAACCTAGAAAAGGGGGTAACCCACCCTTAACCTTTACTACACTAAGGTATAAAATTATTGGTGGCTTAGCTTGATTAACAATATTTTTCTTCCAAGGAATGTATTTTGATTCACCTCTCATTTTTAGACTTTATTAGAATGTTGGAGTTGGATTCATCCCCTAGGGTGATCAAATTCCTAGGAATCACCCCTAGAAGGATGATTTAATCACTTTTAGTCCCCTAAAATCACATGAAATACAAGGGGAGAGTGTCAATAAAATGGTGTCTCTACCTTGCAATTACATGAGGTTACTATTTATAGTAACTGTATATGTGAGCATAGATTGGCAAGAAATTTTACGTAAAACTTTAGACTGGCTAAATAAGCATGCTCATAAAGTTTCATCGCAAGATCATGTCTAGATTTGAAGATATTAATGTTTACATTTTTAAAGTTTTTGTTAGCTTATTTTTTTCACTTGGTTTAAATAATCCTTCCAAAGAGCCTTAGAGAGTTTAATAAAATTAAAAATTTAACCCTAAGCCTCTAGGCCTTAGGCACAATAAAGAAAAGGGAACAAATTAATGTTTTCTTTCATCAAAGTGATCATATGCCAAGAAGAAGGAAGGGAAGGAAAAAAATTAAGCTTTTTTCTTTCTTTTCAAACATTCACCCACATTGGTGAAAACAAACATAATAAACTTTAGGGTTTTTAGTCTTACATTCAACCACGTTGCAAGAGAGGATATTAAAACAACTAGAAGTTGAATGACCATGTTGCAGGATATGCGAGGATTTTTGTCACGTTGCAAGGACATTGAAGGTTTTTTCAGGAGCTCATTAAAGCTACATACCTTGTTGGGAAAATGCATATTTCCTCATTTTCTACTAGGTATGCCTCCTTTTTTAATAATGAGGTGTCACTAAAGTTTTATTTTAAATATAAGAGTTCACAGAGCATTGAAAGAGTGGTTAGAGGTTACAAATGATAGTCACCATGAAGTTTTAAGTTTCTTCATGAGCTTTGATGGGTCAAATAGAATTTACATTATATTTCTTTTTGTTTAAATGGTTTACCATCATGAAGCCTATACATCTACCCAACCTCCACTTCTAGGATAAAGAGGATTTAATTTATTGTAAGTGTAGACACTTTAAAATGTCCTGAATGATATACACACTTGAATCCAATATATTAACATCACTTCATCCTAAAATCCATCTTCTTTTTGCTTGTTTAATTAAATAGTCCTAATCATTTAATTAAATGCCTCATTTTCACCTATTAATTTGATTGACCTAATTGAGTTAATTCACCCCCTCTCACACTAACATTTCATCTAGTTTAATTATTTAATTTTAACCCTAAGTCTTCATATTTAATTAAATAACCTAAACTATTTAATTAAATATCATATTTGCATCCCCTTTTCATTAAATAAATCAATAATTTAGTGAATATCCTCACATTCCTCATCTTGCACATTCAAATTTAGTTTTAATTAAATAAATTTCTAATTTCCCTCTCATCCACTTGCATAGGGAATGTTCCAAAGGAATATTCTCCTATTTCTCTCAAAAAAGGTAATGATTATTCCAAACAAACTTTGAAACAACTTTGAAAAGTTGTTGCAAAGTGTGTTTGTTTTCATGATTGTGAGCCCTTGATCTTTTATTGATCCATGTGATCTTTGATTCTCATTAATTGATGAGAATCCTTGATCCATGTTTCATCCTCCTTTCATTTGTGACCATTGATAGATCAAATCAATCTCATCCATTGCTTTTTCATTTGATCTCCATTAAATCAATTATTTAATGAATATCATATAATTCCCCTAATTTGCATAATTGAAACTTTATTTAATGATCAAATTACTAATTAAATATAATCCCCCCACTTGCAAGGGAATATTCCTCCTTTGCACATTCCTCCAAAAGGAATATTCCTTCCCCTTTTGTACATTAAAACTTCGTTGTAATTTGCTAAATATCTATTTTTCTCACCCATGAGAATATCCTAAAGAATATTCTCTTTCTCCACTCATTTGAAAAAAAGAATATTCTTTTTTATAACAAACTTACAAGACTTCTTGTGCAAGTTAAAAGTGTGTTTGTTTGAAAGAATATGAGCCTTTGATTCTTTCCTTGATCCATGTGATCATTGATTCTCATCCATTGATGAGAATCCATGATCCATGTTTCATTTTTCCTTCCTTTTTAGCCATTGATTAAACTTTTTAATCTCAACCCTCCATTTCTCATTTGTCCTCCTATAAATAGGTCACTATTTGGAGACAAATGGATCCATCTTTTAAGAGCAAACTTATGTTGTTAAAATCACTTTCACTTGCACTCATATTTAGCACTTATTTAGCATCATTTTAGCTTAATTTACTTGCATCATTAGCTTAAAGCATCCATTAATAGATTCCATGACAACATAGGTGCATACATTTAGCATATTTTGTAATTAGGGTTTTAATATTTTGAAGCTTGCATATATTTAGAGTAGATTTTCATACACCCATATCGATCATCTTAGCATTCATCATGTTAATTTAGCATTTAAATCATGTTTTATCACACATATTTCATCAGTTTCGTCAATTCTCTTCAATAGAATCGATCGAAACAAGCTCATTATCTAAGGAGGGCCGCAATTCCACATCAATGTGACACCACTCCCCCAATAGTTTCAATGGATTAGAATAGGTATTTATGAAGCTTTCACATTTTAATATGTTAGTTTAATGGATTCTTAGTTTAGTTTGTATTGGATGATCTTATTGAGACTGATATATAGTGGATTAAATATGCCTCGAATTCATATGGATCGGGTGTAATTAACCAATACTAGATGTCATTGGTCACACTAAGAAGTTCATAAGAGGTTGTGGTTAATAAAAAGCTACACAAGGAATTTTTGAGATGAAAAATCAATATATTATCCTTTGTGTGTGTAGACATCCAATTTGATCACTTCCATATGATCAAACACGTCTCCTTATTCATCTGGTTGTTCATCCCCTATGTCAATATTAATTAAACCAATTGTTTAATTAATACCTTGCATCTTGCATAAGGATCCTAAAGTATTTAATTTAATACTTTACCCCTCTTCCTCCTCTAAATTAAATAAATATACCCTTTTATTTAATTTAGTCATATTCCCCTTTTAAATTAAAATTCATTTTTAATTCCTCTTTTCTCTCTCATGGTCACATCCTCCAACTTTTGCAAGTTGGTCCCCTAATCCATCTTAATTACTTCATCTTCTTCTAAATTAACTAGGGTTAGCATGTGCACACCCTTAACCATCATTAAGGTCACATCCTCCATAATTTCCCACTTTCTTCTAATGAGTCATTAGTCCCTCTAACTGAGTACTTGCACAACCTTAATCATTTGATTAGCCTAACCTAATCCTCATCCTATTTATGGCATATGTCCTTGAGTCAACCTTATTAAAGGATTTCTCCTTTTCGACAAGGCACTCCACTTCCTTATGTGAATTTTTAATTCACCTTTTAATCCCCCAAGGCACCCAAAAGGAATTTTTAATTCCTTCACTTCTCCCCACATGTCCGTCACTTATTCTTTATTCTTTCCCATCTCCCCATGAGAATATTTGAGGAATTTTTAATTCCTCACATGTCCTCTCACCCACATGGGGACAAGGACCTCCTTTATGAGGAGATCTTGTCCAATCCCAAGGTACTTTGTACCCCCTCCATGTCATGTACTTCTCCTTCCACCTCATGTCCACTTCACCTTTTAGGGCTATCTCACATGCCACATGTCAAGATGTGAGGGCTTGTGAGTTCTCAACCCTACATCTTGATATTTGGTGGCTCAATCTTGACCCTCCATTTCCCCTAGGAATTCTCAAAAATCCTATAAATACCCCCTCTTTTCTCTCATTTGAGAGAGATCATTTGTGCTAGCCAAACTCTTGCAATTTTTTTTCTCAACTTATACTTAGCCATTTTCTTGTTTCCATCCACTTGCATTCATCCTCACAACATCACTTAGCTTGCATCTACTTTCCATCCAAGGAGCATACACATCAAAGATCGAAGAGCCAACCAAAGGATCGATTCGACGCATGGTATAAAGTTCCATTTTGTTGCTTTTTATCTTGTCTTGTTTCCAACTTAGGCTAATCTTGAGGTGTAGGTTGTTTTGGTGTTTATTTGCACTCTTTTACTTGCTGCTCATTTTCTAATGCTCACATTCGACCTATCACAGTGTGTATCTTAATACATAATTTTGTTGTTTTTCCATTGTCAAAAAAATAAAGAGAAAAGTATAAATGTCCTAGCCTAGTGTCATGAGATGTTGTCCAATACTGGGGTTATTAACATGTTTGGTAAATGATATTATGGAGTTAATGAAAAGGAAATAAATGAAGAGTTACTGTTAGAAATATGGTTATTATACATGTTCCATGAATCTTGAGAGTTTTCAATGTCAAATCCCTAGCTAATAAAACCCTCTATGATTATGGGTTGTGGATGATAAAGATTAGAATTTAGATAGTCATTGAGATTGTCAATATTGTTGCCGAAATTATCAAAACCCTTGAACATTGTTAAAACCTTTGTCAAAACTAATCTTGTTTCTTAATCACTCTAAATAAAGATTAAGAGATATTCTAGAACTTGTAAAGAGAGTATACATAAATTGATAGAAGGCACATGTTTATCATAAGGACCTCAAGTGATAATGCACATAATCTTGGAGGCACTGTGCAAGTGTTGTTAGAGGGGTGAATTGAAAACAAAGTTATTAAGGTCAAGTATGGGGAGAATTTCAAGGTTCAAAGGGGAAAAGTGCTATGATAGTTCTAAAAATAATCGAATTCATTATTACAAGTGAAAATGACATTAGAGAAAAGAGAGTGAATCATAACAAGAAGATGGTAGTTGATAGAGACATATAGATTCTTATTGTTACAGATACCCTAAGAAGGAATTCATATGTTTTTGAAACTTCCTTGTGTGTTTTGCAACCTTAATCTCCTCTCTATATATTTTATGTTTTCTTACAAAATATAGGCCAAATTTGTATTCTTTGTGAAGACGAACTATTGGGAGTGAAGGTGTCGAAGGGAAATCATCATGTCCTATAGGTCTTAGATACACCTTCATTTTTACAAAATATGGGCAAGTTTACACTTCTTACAATAACACAAATGGTTAGTTGGGTCATGGAGGCTCTATATAAAGAACTAATCCAAGGAAGGTGGAAGGATTTTCATGTTATATTCTTAAAAATAATATTATAAGCCCCAAGAAAATAAAGGCTTCTATCAAAAGGTAAAGGGTTATCAAAGGAAATTAAAGTGGAACTTATCATGACATAGAGCTTATGAAGGTTGTAGGCCTATTGAAAATAATAAAAGGATAGAGATGAAGAGTCACAAAAGGACAACACTAAAGGATAGAGTTGCAAGAATATTTCAAAAGAGTAGAATAGTCCATTTATGTTAGAGGTCAAACACAAATAAATAGCAAGTGAAAGGATAGTCAATATACATCATGATAGATACATGTCTCATGCTAAATCAACTATTTAATAAAGTAAATAGGTCAAATTTTAAACTCACGCAAGGATGGATAAGGTAGGTCCCTAGAGTTGAAAGCATACAAATCAAGAAAGACAGGAAGAATACTCAAAGACAAAGACATGATAGTGATCTTTAGGTCCCTGGAGTTTGATGACAATATACAAAGAAGAGGATCGTGATAATAAGAGGATAGTTAGAAATAAGTCTTTAACACATCCATCTTGAATGCAACAACCAAACTATGAATATAGAGAAAAGCCTTATCCTGATTCATCCATGTATGTTTTTCACCAAAAGAAGGTCTACATTTAAAGACAAAGTTAGTAGAGATTTTTGAAAGAAATGTAAAGGAAATTAAATTATTTGAATTAAATGATAAGCATGAGAAAATATATTTTACTCTACATTTTGATAATTAACAAAATAATTATAAAGGGATGGTGAGCAGATGTCATGTGAGGGATAGTTAACAATGACTATGAGAGAGGATTGAGGCATACAAAATTATTTGATGATAGTGATAGAAATTACAGAGATGTATGACAATATGTGAGAGTTTATGGTATTAAAGGGTGCTCTAGGTTTGATTAATAAGGCCCTTATGAAGACCCATATTGAGCATCACCTTATTCTTTCTCAAAAATGAGTTATCTTTAGCAATGCCAAAATTATTGTCACCCTAGAAGACGTAGTGATAAACCCTACATGAAATGTAGAAGACCTAGAAAGAATGGTTGATAGCCAATTTAAAGCAAGGAAAATTTTAGTGTTAAGTGTGACAGTCCTAAACACAATGATAAAGAGAGTTGTCAAGCTTCTTAAAAGATACATGATGATACTTGACAATGCACATAGATATGAAGAACAAAGAGGGGCAATCATAGTCATCAATGCTCACAAGACATGTTAAGGAAAAATCATAGGTGGCCATGGAAGAATTTATTCCATGGCAATGGTATCAAGCTTCTAGTGATAGGTATGAACATAGGGGAAGTCATTCCCAAGAAAAAATCAAATGATAGCAAGGAGTAATAGTAGAGATCTCATGAATGATAGTTAGAGGTTCTTGTTGGTTTAGAAATTCTAAGACAATACAATCCCTAGGAAAAGGTGTTGAGATGATTGATCCAAGGTAGGCCTAAAAAATAATGAAACAAGAAGTAGCCCACTTCATGGTGAAGTAAGAAATTATTAGACTAGACATTGAGAGAAAATACAGTTTAGTGCCAGAGGACAATTAAAGCATCCATGATACAGTGGAGGAGTCTTGAGTATGCATTCTATGATAAATTGTTATGGGCATTGTAATAAACAAGTGATAAGAAATGAAGTAGCTCACAAAAAGAAAGGTGCATATAATATCATGAGGATAGTTCAAAGCATGCATGGTAGTCGCATATTGAGGAAATGAGTACAGGCTTTGAGAAATGGATGTGAGAAAGGAAAAAGGGTCAATTATTATGATGATAGTGTTATCAAAATATAGTTATAAACCCTTGTTAAACCCTCATAATGTTAATAGGGCGTTAAATATGGTAGTAAGTGGTGAAAACACTATCCAAAGCCCCTATGAAGAAGTTTATAAGTCTATAGGGGCAAGAAGGGTGACAATTTCATGAGTAGGTCATGAAGCTTAAGATAACAAGTTTGTCATGACAAAAATGGTGAGAGTAAAAACATGAAGAAAGACTTGTGATAAAACAAGTATTCAAACTTTCCCTTGAAGTTACCGTGTGTCTCTAAGAGATTGTTGACCATTTCAAAGCTTTAACACATGTACTATGAACATTGTAAAGGAGTTTTGGAAATTTGGAGAGGTTGAAGTTAGTAATGAGCAATTGGAAGGCATCTAGGGTAAAGTTGGATGAGTTGGATAGCATATTGAAGGAATATATGAGTTGTTTTGGATATATAGGGAGTAGTTGATCAAGTTACCCTTTCCTAATGCTACATAAAAGATTTTCTAGTAGTTAAACAAGGAGGAGACATTTTTCAGCACCTAATATGGAGTCAAACTAGTCACCATAATATAGGGAAAAGCTATTAATTTCTTTTAATCCATGTCCCACTTTCTCTCCAAGGTGGATATGGAGAAATAGTATGCTTAGGTTCATTTTTTCTCTCAGTTCTTGCATTTTGAAAACAACATTGTAACTTGAAAAGGTTCTTTTTTGTAATCTAGAAATATCTTTGTAACTCAAAAACTAGTCTTTGAAGATTAATCAACAATGTAATAGATCATTTTCAAAGCATTTACAACTATGTACTACTGTAAGATGCCATTTTATAAAATTAAGTGATTTTTCCTTCTCAACAAGCATTATATTGTGTGTGATTCAATAATTGATGTTATTTATGCGATTTCATTGTATAACTCCTCAAATGAATGCCCTATATTTAGCAACTTTTAATAAAAAGTCATATCTTGTGTAGGCTATAGTCCATGTTAGCATGTAAACAACCTCTATCTATGAAGAACATTTCATTTTCTTCCTTTTAGGACTGTCACAAACTTAACCTTTCTATAAAACATTGATACATGAGAATGTTGAAGCTTGAGTTGTTTTAACATAAATAAATCATTGGTATTTTGTGTGTCAAAACACTAGCATAGGTCTTAGTACTAATTTAGTGTATCACCTCATTAGAATTTAGGTTTCATTTAAAACTATTCTCTATATTTTTCTCAGCAAAAAAACAATAGCATAGGTTAAATAGGTGAATACCAAGGGAACCATCCCTTTATATAGGTTGAATTTAGTTTACCAAAGCTTTCACTTTGAGGAGTCTTTCCAAGTTTCAATAGGTAGTTGAGTTGATAGCTCAACTAGGGTGCATGTACTTCATTGACAATAGTTTCAAAGTCTAGTTTGAAGGCCTTACAGGATTTTTTTAGGCCCAAAAGTAGTTGTAACCAATAAATCCAGTTGTAGCTCGATAGAATGCTTCACGAGATTTCTAACATTTCAAATGGTTTTTCAATAAGACACCTAAATCAAAATTTATGGCCTTCGAAAGTTAGGTCCCCTAAAATAGGAGATGTAAACACATGTTGGACACATAAATGAGATATAAAGGGGGATTTACATGAGGTGGTGTATTTTTTGACATACCATAGGCATCTATTATTGGATATAAGGATGGGTGTCACTTTTAGGTGGTTTTAGCTCATGGTTTTGTAATATCATTTGACAATTTCATGTATCATATCTCATATATATTAGGTGCATGAGATGGAGGTTGGGTGTAAGAGTCTTGTAGCTATTGAATTGCCTTTGTATCTCTAGTTGGTGATACTCCTATTAGAAATCTTTCTCTTCAAGTATATTCTAGTCTTGTTAATTTTTTGAATAATATATTAGGTGGCTTTTGGAGTGTGGGGTTTTTCTCTCAAAATGGTTTTCCCCACGTAAATCACTATGTTATGGTATGAAATTTGTTTTTTATTTTCTATTTAAGTTTTTGTAACTGTTCAAATCTTAACATGTTTGTATATCCCTCCTCTTAATATTAGTGTAGGAAGTTATTCCACCACCTTAGCTTCCTTACAAGTGGTATAAGAGCTTGATCACTTTTAGTTTCAATTGTGGGTTGTTGAGTTTTTTGAACTAATCCAAAATTGAGTGAGATATTGTGTAGAAGATACTTCCTAATCTTGTCATAGGAATTCTTAGATGAAAAGCACATCAAGGAGAATAGAGGTAGAGAATTTTTTTGGCGACAATTTTGAGATGTGAGTTGAAGATGTAGAATTTGTTAATAGATCAAGATTTGTGGGATGTTGTTGATGATGATGTTTTGAGGCATGCATATTATACTTTGGTTGCTTAATATGATGTTGCTAACCATAAAGCCAAGGGTCTAATTAGATTTTGTCTAGAAAAATCTATTTTGATTAATGTCCATGAAGAGACCTTTACACAAAAACAATGGAGGAAGCTTGGTGAGATGTATCAAGCCAAATCCTTAGCGAATAATATTTTATTGAGGAAGAAATTATATTCCTCGAGAATGGAAGAGGGTGGAAAAATTATAACCCACCTTGAAGCACTCAATATATTGGTGGCTCAATTGAAATTAGTTAGTGTCAAAATATATGAGGAGGAGAAATTTTAGATCTTGCTTTGTTCTTTGCTTGATTCATGGGATTCTCTTTTTATGGCTATTAGGAGTACTTTTTAATCTTGAATATTGAATATATGGTGGGTTAAATTCTTTCCAAAGAGATGAGGAGAAAGGTATCCATTAGTGCCAAAGAGGCCCTAAATATTTGCAGAAGACCTAAGGAAAAAAACAAGAAGAATGAGATAAATCCAAATTCAAGGGGAGATTCAAATCTCCTAGAAACTCTAAAGCTATTTTTTGGAACTATGGTAAGCCTAGAAATTTATGGAAGGATTAAAAATAAGAAAAATATGAAGAAGAAAATATTTGATTCTATTTTTTAATCCGAGAAGGAAGATGGTGATGCATTCATTATAGCTTTGGCCACTCATGCACATAATGATGCATGGTTAATTGACAAAGGTGCATCTTTTCACATGACCTCTAATAGAGATTGGTTTTTTGAATATGATGAATTTAATAAAGTTAAGGTATATATGGGTGATGATTCTTGTTTAAATATTCTTGGCAATCGTAAAGTTAGAATAAAGCTTTATGATGGTAGAATAAAAAGGATTAATGATGTGTTTCATATCCCTATATTAGTGCAAAATTTGTTATCTATTGAAAAACTAATAAATGTAGGTCATGTGTAGGTAGTCATTTATAATGCGAAATACAAGATGGTTAGAGGTTCTATGGTGATTTATATAGGTGTAAGATTTGACACATTGTATATTCTCGATGCATGCACTATTGAGTGCAATAGTATTTTTGTGAAAAACAAGTTTGTGGCTACTTTGTTGGAAGAGTTGAGGGTTTCATTTTTAGAAAACGGTCACAGCTTCTATGTATTTATTGACATTTCATGCCCCCTTTTATGGTCCATCAGTAAAAACCAATCTAAGAGATCTTATCTAGACCATCTCATATGAACTATATAGGTTAAGAAATCTAAAAATGGCTAAGTGTTAGACCGTTTAGATTTTCAAGTTCTTAGTTGTCTACATACTCACATACCATCTCTATCGCTACCAATTTCTTACCTCTTTAACCCTTATGATCTATTGCTTGATCAAGTATAAATGTTTTGGTTTTCGGTCATTGGCCTTAACCCTTATCCCTTATCACTTTCCTTCCCCTAATCATTGAGTTCCAATGAAATCCTTTAAAAATATGTGTCTTAAGGTTTTAGTTGACGAGCCATAGATTGACTAGTTCTTGCTGTAATTTCATGATTTCTATCTTATTTCTGCTAAGATTTTTAAGACATTACCAAGACCTTTTTTATATACCTTTAGGTATTTCAAGCATTTAAAGACTATGTATGTGATATTAATGAAGGTATGCATGGATTTCAAATGTCTATAAGTTTAGTAGAATTTCTTGATTAATTATAGTGATTAACTATGAATGTGCCATTTTAAATAAGACTAACCCTTGTAGCTCAAAGACTTGTCAACCTGCAATATAAAAATTTCTAACCTGCAACAAAGGGGTGACAATTTAGCACAACGAAGGAGTCAATTGACCATGACATCAACATATTTTCCAAAACAAGATGAAGACTATAGTTGTGAGTCATGGACATAGTTATCCATGTGGAATTTCATTCACTAAATAAACTTGGAAGAAGAAATGTATTTTAAATAGGCATGATAGTTATTATGAGGATGATATATCCAACATGTTCCTATGATATAACAACTTTCTTAAAAGATGTAGAATCCTTGTTTGATTTTTGCACTCTTGCTTCCAATAGTTGTTTTTATAAATTTAATGAACTCAAGTCCTCTTCCTATCTTCTAGAAAGATTCAACGTTTGTGGATAAGTATTTTTATAGTTCAATAATAAACGAACTCTAACAAGCCTTATTTAGGAAGGTGTCCTATTGAGAGACCAAAGTAGTTAGAAGATATGTGTTAGGTCTTTGCAGAAGTTAAATTGAATAGTAGTTGCTACATTATGTTTTGATGTATGATATATTACAATAAAGAAGATTTATTTGGATATTTGATTCTCTGAGTTAATTGAAGATATTGTGGAACGTAGAACTCGAGCAAGGGCCACTTAAGGTACTACCAACTCTACATAGTAGTTAGATTATGCATTGAAGTTTTAAATTATGATTCTTAGTTTATATTACAATTTATTATTATTTTAATATTTCCAATTCAATGTTTAATTGTGTATTCAACTCAATGATTAAGTTAGAATAGATGCATGATGCAACATAAATTAATTAGATATAGTCCATGGAAGTAGTAGGTACCTGTAGCAACTAGTAGTATTTAGGTTACTTATTCTATTTTCTTTAAGTAAAAGTTATTTTGAATTATTCTTTCAGTACTTGTACTTAGTTGATTAAGATAGGATTCCTAAATGCATATACAGTTCCAACATCATCTTAAGTTTATGATTCCTTGGTTGACAATTAAATAAATCCCCTTTTTAATAATGAACTACTTAGATATGAAGTATCTTCAAGTCCACTAAGTTGAGTGTATGAATAGCTACACCAGTTGTTGGTGAAATGTTGTCATTGATGTCAAAGGTGTAATAATGAACAGTGCCAATCATGCAAATGCAAAGGAAATATTAAGTAGAGGTGAACCTGAGATGAAATACAATGATACAGAAAGTTGCTCAACTAAATGTTTGTTGAGTGATGTTACAAGCATTTAGCCTTTTATCAAAGAGACCATGACATGTTGAAGTGAGTTGCTTCTATATCTCTTTGACATAGCAACATAGAAAGAGAGTTAAATTCCATCGGCATGATAGGATCCTTTTAGTGGGACTTTCTTGGAGTCCCCTTGATAACCTGAAGACCGTCTCATCAATGAGGCACTGTTATCTTGGTAGGAGTCTAGAAGGACTCTCTTTGATGGAGCGATAAGAATAAATACACACTCATCGAAGTGACATAAATGGTTTGGAGTGACAGTATTTTCACTCCCTTCGATTTGGCGATGAGTGAAGTCAACAACACAAATGGCTATGCAATAACGGTGGGACTGAGCATTGGTGAAACATTGAAGTTTGGTGATGTCGAAAGGTGTATACGTGGTGGTTGCCTGCCAGCCTGTTGAGAAGTCAGTGTGGGTCTAGTCAAGACCCGCAGGTAAGTGGGGATTGGTGGATATTGATCCATGTTGGCTCAATTGTGATCACCATTGTTTTAGGTAGATTTGATGATTGAGATGAGATGAAGGTTAATCCTATAGCTATTTTTAAGACTCTATGTATCATAAAAAACTTCTTGAAATCAATTTGAAGTTTAGAGATGTGAGATGGAGTATGTTCATCGCATATATTTCCTCACATCGCCTAAATGAAAGATGATGGCTTATCAGAATAGTGATGAAGCAATGGTCGCTACATCATTGAAATAAATGTGCATTTGATAACTTTACAACGATATGGTGATAAAGTAAGAACTGACTATGTAAACGACAATTGATGATTGATGATGTAGATACAAAATGTGAATAGTATAAGGACACATGGAAATCAATCATTAGTTGATTTTGCATCCTTGTTGCAAAATCAATAATCTGTGAATTAATGCCTTTGACTATGGAAAATTAATGTAAAATCCTAGTCGTCTAGCAGATGTAAAATGACATAGCTAGGGCATGAATGCTTGGTACGGGAAAACACAGGTGTTGGCACAAGTTCTTATGCAAATGAACACAATTGTGAATGCATTCAATGCAATGGCAAAGTAATGCACAAATTCTTATATCAACAAATAAGGCATGAGATCAATCTGAGGAAGAGAATAATCAAATAAAATCTCTTGCACAAATTATCAGGTAGATATCCAACAAGGATCTTGTTGGTTATTAGATGGAGATGACGGTTCTAAGGCAAAGAAGAACACACAATTTGAATTTGAATTCACTGCACAGGAAAATGGTGAAATGGCATACAAACCCTAGAAACAACCCACCAAAAATGAAATGTTTCATTGAATTTCAATTAGGGTGATAGTATGATTTGTGTTGCTTCTTGATGAAGACAAAATTTGATACATATTAAAAAAAATTAGAGATATGATGTTGGTTTGAGTAAAGAAAGACTACAGTTAGTGAGTGAAGTGTGTTATTGTAATAGATTGTTAAAAGTTGGAATGTATTATTGAAATTGTTTATAGTTGAGTGTGAGAGTGAACAGAGAAAGAAAAATTTATGTACTGAATTGATGCAATATAGGTTTTGTAGAACCAATTCATGCATACTTCAATATGTAAATCTATAGAGGTGGTTTCCTTAGTTTGTGCTGAGTTGGAGCTCAGAGAAGGGTGTTGTAGCATCCTTGAACTTGTGGCTTCTAAAATAGGGAGTTAGTGCTTCCTTAGGGTTGAAGCCCTTAAAATTGTAATTGAACTTCATTACTTGTGAGGCTAGATTAGGACAATAGATCCTAGCAGCATTTCTCTCCATGGTTTTTCCCATCTTGGGTTTTCCATATACATTTTGTGATATGTGTTGATCTATGTTGTGCTTGTGGTTATTATATCTGTTTATGTTCTAATCTACACATGTGAGTTTTAAGTGAATCTAAAAAAGGGTTTTCAGGACTAAATTTTTTAATATCTATTGATTCACCCCCCTCTTAATATATCATTGTGTTCCAACAATTGTTATCAGAGCCCTAGATTCCCTAGGAGAAGCTTAATCAACTCGGGTAGATCTTGGATAAGTGAACACAATGGCAAGTCAGGAAGGTTCATGCAAGCCACCTAGATTCAATGGAACAAATTATGCTAAGTGGAGCTTATTGATGAAAGGATACTTAGGATCTCTTAGACATGATGTTTGGATGTCAGTCAAGAACAAATATACTATCCCTGCTACTCCTCCTACTGATGCTGGAGGAAAGAATGATTATGAGAATAATGAGAAAGCTCAAGGTTCACCATTATGAACAATTTTTTTTATTCTATGCATAGCAAGGTTATGCATTGTGAAACTACTTACAATGTATAGGAAAAATTGAATAAGATATATGAAGGGGACACCAAGGTAAAGTTGGAAAAGCTACAAGTGTTGAGAGAAAAATTTGAAGGCTTGAAGATGACCAAAGAGGAGAAAATTGTAGACTATCTTCTGAGAATTGATGATATAGTGAATGCTATTAGAGGATATGGTGTAGAAGTGAAAGAAGATGTTGTGTTGAAAGTTCTAAGGTCAATGACAACTAAATATGATTCCAATATTTCTGCTATTGAAGAATGAAGGGAAGTTGATAAACTCACTCTTGATGAGTTACATGGCATATTTACAATAAATGAGATGAGAATGCCAAATGTTGAGCCTTCTAGGAGAGAAGTTGCATTTAAAGTTGCTAACAAAGAAAAGGATGAAGCTGATAAGAAATTCAAGGCTACTGTCATTGCATCAGATCATGAAGAAACTAATGAGGAAGAAGCAAACGTCATAAGGAGACTAAGGAGAGGATTCGGTAAATATAAAGGTAAGCTACCCTTTAAGTGTTTTAATTGTGGAAGAATAGGTCATTTTTCTTCAAAGTGTGCATATGATAAAGAGGATAACTCCAAGCAAGAAGGAGATAGCAAAAAGAAAAAATCATTTTATCCTAAAAGGAATAATATTGGTAAGAAAAAGAAGAGCATGTACATTCATGAAGGAAGTGATGCATTTGATGCTAGTGATAGCTCAGATGATGATCAAGATCGTGCTCTTGTAATGAGATAAGTTGGAAAAGAATTCCTCTTCATGGCCAAAGACACTAAGGATCAGAAGGATGCACAAGCTAAGGACTCACATGAAGTATAAGAGGAAGCAGTTGTTGATCTTGAAGGAGAATTGATTAGTGCTCTTGAAGATCTTGATGAACTAAGAGATAAGTTTGATGATCTTAAGAGGGAAAATAAGAAACTAAAAAAGAATGCTCAAAAGGAGACTGAAAAATTTACTCAAGAACTTGAGGAGTTCAATCAGATGGTTGTGAATATGAAACTTCAGGTTGAAGAGGCTAAAAGAGGTGAAGAAGTAATGAAATCCAAGCTAGAATAAAAAAATAGATAGATGCATGAAATTGGAAGCAAAAGTAGTCGCCCTAAGAAAAGAGTTGGAGAAAGCTAATGAGTAGATCAGTAAGGGTTTGAAACTAAAAGGTGGTTCAAACATTCTGGATGAATTGTTAAGTACACAAAAGCCAACTAATAAGGAGAAATTAGGCTTAGGACTTTAAAAAGGAAAGATTTCATTTGTTGTTGCCTCTACAAAACTCTATGAAAGATTTTGAGTAGAAGAAAAGGAAGTTCTTAGTAGTGAAAAATATAACAAAGGGGAATCCTCTAAAGATGAAAAGAAATTTGATAAAAAGATGAAACTAATTGAAGACTAGAAAGATAACAAGACAGTCCCTGATCAACAAAAGAAGAAACAAAACACAAAAAGAACAAACAATGATGGATTCACAAGAGTACACTATCCAAGGAGGCCTAGACAAAGAAGATCACCTCATCTAGCTAAAGGAAATGCCATGACCAGGTACTTATCATACTTCAATGGGTATTGCTATACTTGTAACAATTTTGTTCATAGGGCTAGAGAATGTAGAGTCATTCCAAGGAAGAATACAAATTTTGTAAGAAAAAATCCATTTCCCCCCTTGGTTGACATGAATATAGTCTATTATAATTGTAAAAAGTTTGGTCATGTAGCTAGAAATTATAGAGAAAAATTTGTAAGACCAAATGCTTAGACTGAGAAGAAGAAAAATTCATCTTCCACAATTGAAAAGGAAGCTGAAGTTTCTGAGAAAAAAGAAGAAAAAGTAGAAAAGAAATATAAAAAGGTTTGGAAGGAGAAAGGGAAAAAATCCACTCAATATATGATTGCCCAAACAACATTGCATGCAAAAGAACAAGATTTGTGGGTAATTGATAGTGGCTTCTCCAGGCATATGATTGGAGATAAAAGTAAATTCATTGAACTCAAAATGAGAAAAGGAGGATCAGTAAGCCTGGGTGATAATACTGTTCTCAAGATCCATGGTAAAGGAATTATGAGCATAGATGGGAAGAATAAGACTAAATACATGCTCTATGTTGAAGGTCTAAAACATAATCTTCTTAGTTTCAGTCAAATGTGTGACAATGGGTACAAAGTTGTATTTAATTATGATGGCTACAAGATAAGAAAGAATGGTAAAACAATTTCTCAAGGAGTGTGTTGTACCCAAACCAAATTTTTTGCTTCATTAAGGCATTTTGTATTTTAAAGTCTAAACCTTGCTAAAATGTTGTAAAATACTGTTTTTGGGCAATGTCAAGCATGGAGTTTTTATCAATATTTGTCAGTCAAAGTCAGTTATATTGGTCAGAACCTGAAGAAGAGACTCAAAATGAAGATTTTCACGATGGAGGAGCATCTCACGATGGCATTTCATATTGCAGACGGTCATTTCAATGATCGAGACAGAGTTTTCAGTGATCAAATCATGGAGATTTTTCAGAGGAAAAGCCTCAAAGTGCAAGTATAGATCAGGGGCGCCCAGTTTTTTGGAGGTCAAGATCTTGTCTGAAGTGCTCAAGCATACAGTCAATCTCTTCAGAATCAGCCTGGCTATCCGTCGAGCTATCCAGCGAGGCATTCCGAGACTCACAGCTCTAGCTATTAACGACAGAAGTTAAAATCCCTAAATTTTAGATGGAAATTTTGCTCTTTTCAGGCAAAAGCGCGCCTCTAGCCTGAGGGCGCCCATTTCAAGGGGTAAATTCGCCATTTCGTTGCCGAAGACAGTCAATTCATTCACAGCTAGTCTACTTATCCAACGAGATATCAAGCATAGTCATCCGACTCTCAGAGTTCAGGCGGCAGACGTCCGAAGAACAGCTTAAAATGGAGTTTTCATGTTTTTGAGCTTCTCCGTTTATGCCCAGTGCAAGTACAAGCCAGGGGCGCTGGCCTAAAGGACCCTCTCAGATGCCAGAATTTGCAGACAGAGTCTTCACAACATCAGTAGTATACTAGCCCAGCTCCGCAACGCATCATTCAGCTTGTCGATCCGACGTTCCTGGTGGTCGTGGCAGAGATTCTACTAAGCACGTAATTTTCCGGGCAGAACCAACAAATGGTTTTCAGTGTATTTTCATGGTCTTAAGGCGCCTAGCCTTCAGGCTGATCAGATGAGCCCGTTCGCGTTCGAAGTCTTCACGACTATTGAGTGTAATCAATTTATCTTTCCAACGAGCATAGCCATCAGCCTTCACCATTTGGCAGTCGCTCGTGCGTGCGAGGTCTTTGGTGTCATATTACAAGGTAAAGATGTCCGAAAACGTCCAGAAAATGGCTAAGTCTGGGAGCGGTAAACATATTAAAAATACGCACTGGAGAATTTGAGGTCTTAGAAGCAGTTTTCTTGCCTCGACACCTCCAGTGACTTCTCTTAAGAGCCCTCCTGGCTGTCCGTTAAAACAGATAATGCCTGAATCGGGTCATCCCAGCTCCAGATATCAACTGTCAAAGTAGGGTGTTTTTGATGACGTTTGATTTTCGTCAAAGTGACAAAAGTGCAACCTTGAGCCAGGGGCGCTTTTCTTTTTGAGGCCCTTAACACAGCTTTTAGCTGTCATGTGAGCAGTCATTGGATGCAGAATATCTCCAACATGCCGCAGCTTTGTCTCAGATTGTTGTGGTTCACTGCTCATCACGCTGTTTCCATTTGAAGTGTCAGATGGCGCTTTTAGGAAATGGCTAAGTCCGAAACCCGTAAGCAATTTAATCAAGCCTAATTTTTCAAGGGATCAAACGATGGATTTTGCAGTGTCTCCCACAGACATTTCTTCCTTGTTCAGTAGGCTTTCCGCTGATTATCTCAGATCAGTCTCAGCATCACCCGGTCATCCGGAAACCAGTGTCGAAGTTGGCCAGTCGCGACAGTGCTGTCAGCTATAAAATAGGGATTTAATTAAAAATGAAGTATCTTGAGCAAATGGACGCCTATATGCTCAAGTGATGACTTTTCGAAGTCGTGGAAGCATGACGATGAATCTCAGAGCTTCAACCAGTTTGTCAACTGAAGTTCGGAATGTGTCTATTTTTAGATGGTGTTTCTATTTTTGGCGCCATTACATGATAATAATTATTTTATTATTATTTTCAAATTTGAACTTCAGACAGTGGCAGTCGAACTGAAAGGCAACCAATCAGAGGCTTTCTATTCTGGTTAGGGTTTATGAAATCTTGCAGTTGCTAAGTGGTGCGAATTTATTATTATTTATATGTGGCGCCATCTTCATTGTTCTTCACAAGCTTTCAAAGAAAACTCGTATTTCTCAAGAGCAAATTTAATCTTTAGAGAAATTCGTGGTTTTTAATTGCAAATTCATTATCTTCAAAGGGAGAAATCGAATTTTATAAATTCAAAGTAAATTCAAAGAAAATTAGTATTTTTCTTCAGAAGAGCTAAGTGGCGCACATCTTCAAAGGCAATTCGCAAATTTCAAAAGCATATTCAATAAATCCAAAATAATTCGCAATTCTTCAGAGGTTTCAAAGGCGGATTTCATTTCAAAGGCGTATTTAACAAACAAAGGCGAATCCTCAAAATTCATACAAATTCGTATTTTCTTCAGAGAAAATCGAATTTCTTCATATTAAAAAGGCGCAAATTTCAAGGGGAGCAATTCGTGGTTTTCAATTCCAAAGCGAATTCTTCCAGTTCAGAGGTGAAATCTTCATCAATTCACAGGGGCGATTTCATTTAACATATCTTTTTGCAGATTCAAGTTCACAAATATCAGCTATTCAAAGAAATCTTGGGCGATTTTCACAGAAGAAGACATCAAAAAATGTCTTTTGCATCCTTTAAATCTCAGATTTCTCATAATATACATTGTGCATGTTCCTGAAATTGGCGAATTTGCAAGTCTCATCCTGGATCGTTTCCATATAATTTCCTCGAGTTGAATTTCCAGCGCTTAATTTTTCAATTTAATTTTAGCTTCGTAATTCGGGTTTCAATTGCTAATTTTCTCAAGTGAAAATATTTGTACAATCGAGTAGAAGTTGAATTTTCGCAAAATCTGACCTTCTGGGTTGTCTTAGAATCTTTTTCTGGACAAAACCCATATCTCAGATTTTTCGCTGAAAATAATTCTTCGAAAAGCTATTTTTAACTCTAGCAGGCTATTTTTAGATTCCAGAAATCTTGTCAGAACATAGCCGAGTTCACAGTCAACAGGCGAGTTTTTCAAAATGTAGTTCACTCAGCTAGAATACAGGACCAAAACCGTCCTTACACATGATTTCCGCAGGTTGGTTGAGACAGATCTTCACAAAGTATTGCCAGAGGCAGTACTAGACCCAGCTAAGATCAGAAGTTCGATCATTCAGAATATTGAGCAGTCTGGTTTACTAGAGGCCGCTTCCATACCTATCTCCATTCACTGTGTTGAGTTTGTGATGGCTTGCATTAAGCATTACAATCCGACTACTCGTGAGATAGCATCAGTTGACGGTCGAGTTATTTGCAGTCTCAAACCTGTGGATATCGAGAGGAGTTTTGGCATTCCTCAAAATCCAAACATCCTAGTTGTTTCTATGGAGCAGTGTGCACAAGCGTTTGATGCTGATGTGGACAAATGTCAGAAGAAGATGGCAGAAAGATGGTTAAAACAAGCAAAGAACAGATTTCCAAACAATGTGGGTCGTGGTGAGTATAAGGATGAGTACGCGATTCTAATCACACTCTTGAATCGTGTCTCAGGTCAAGCACATGCAAATGTTTTCCAGCCTTGGATGTATTACATTATTGGTCGCATTATTTCTGGGCAGGAGCATTATGACCGGGCATCCTTCATCGACATTCTCCAATAATACGACAATTTAGTTGCTCATGAGTTTCACATGTGTTCATATCTCGTATACTTGATCGCTTATTAGGGTCAGTTCCGAGGACTTAACACCATGGGCATCCTCAGTGTTCAAAAGGTCTATCAGTATTATGATCAGCTTGAGTTCACCAAAGCTGAACGTCATTCTGCCGGTTCACGCAGGCTTCTTTGATTTACACAAAGGAGGAACTTGGACCTACCGTATGTTCATATCTCTAGCTTAGTACCGGCGGATGGATGGGCAGATTGGTTTATACAGCTCCCAACATACACCTACATCCGGTATATGGCTTCACAGAAATCCAGCCTATGCTTCCACGTTATCCTTCTGATAAAACAATCTTCTCGTGAATTCCTTAGGCGTATGCATGATGTTCATCGCCTTCAAGCCACGGTGCACGCACCATCACTCAACTTCCTTTTCGCCTTTGGAATGTATTGGTGCAAGTCGCAATTGATGCAAAGATCTTGTGACGTGAACTTGAGAGATATCATCTGGCAATCTTGTCGGCTATCGCGTTTCCATGACCTTCGTGTCATTATATAGTCACTACCGAGGCAAGTACTACATCACGAGCCTTCTATGGAGGATTAATCGGGCAAATTGCTCCGATGACTTCGAGGTTCGGTGAACGCTACTACCGCTTCTCTCTCTACGTGATTGCTTTGTCGAGGATGTGGGAGGTTTATCGATGATGAGGGAGAGGTTCTTCCTCGCCAGAGCGTGTCGATACACAACCGTTACGAGTAGATCGGGTACGCCAAAGAATATGCAACGGTCAAGGAGAGGTCTAGTAGAGTCATCCAGAACAGTATACTTTACCTCGACAGCAAGAAGACAAGAAGAGTAAGCATGCCCAGAGCAGAGCCGCCAGTAGTGGTGAATCCTACGCTACCTTCTTCGTCAAAACCTAACAAGAAGAAGAGGAGTAACCCTCCTAAGAAAGTACAAGCGCCAAATAATTCAAAGGGCAAGGCGCTTGCCACTGTTTCACATTCAGAGCCTGACAGACAGCCGCTTATCACAGAGCCAGTTCAGAGATCAGCTCAGAGCCCGCCAGTACCTGAGGTTCAGCCTCAAGCTCCTACATTAGTTTCAGAGCCGTCACCGGTCCCAATTCACATTGAATTGGACTTGACTCTCCACCTCGCAGTGGGTCTTCTACACACTCACTCTCATCAGTACCTCCTGTCGCTAGTGCAGACCCTTCTAGTAGCATTAGCAGAGATTCATCTTGGATCAAGACTCAGCTAGGAAGGAAGAGGAGGCAGCCATCTTATGTTCTCAATCATTCCGATTTTGATGACATTTATCAAGATGCGCCAGATAAGAGAGTTAAGAACATGGTTCACGTAGAGAGAAACACTGACATGGAGGTTGTTATCGAGACTGCTGTACCTCCGCAGGGGAAGAGCTTGGCTGATTTAGAGTCTCAGGATTTTGAAGTTATCACAGTCAACCTTGGTCGCAGCACACGCCAGACTCAGGTTGATCTTCTTCAAGTTGCTACAGATAGTGCCAAGGACAGAATACTAAAGGACGGAGAGGATAAAGCAGCCCTCAAGGCTGAAATCAGACAGCTTCGTCAGTACATTTCTAGTCTTGTGCACAGACCAGAAGCCATTAACACACTCCCACCGATGCTTGAGCCACCAGCAGAGCAAAGTCAGCTCAATCATTTAGTTGCATATGGCAAGCGTTTGGAGGAATGGGAGGAGGACTTCGTTGCTAGGCCGCACCATGCCTTACAGAAGAGTATATCTCGGGCCATAAATGCACGAGAGTCCGATCGGCTTCGGGATGAGGAACCGATATGGCTATTAACAAACCGTGGATGAAATTTTGATTGCTCACCGAAGTTTTTACCCATTGATGCAGAGGACAGAGAGGCTATCTACTCTTGGAAGACACAGTTGGTTTTCAGAGCAAAGATAGAAGACAGGTTTAGCATCGAGTTGGCTGAGAGTAGAGAGCACGCCACTAGTGCACTCCGGTTTGTGAGGACTCTTGTATCTCGCTTACCGTGCCGTTATCAGATTGAGGGTGGTGCCTACGTGGAGCTTACAGATGTTCAGTCAGAACTCCAGGCACTCATTCATACCATTTTCAGTGGGGAGACAGTTGGCTATAAGGTTACTCAGCTTACAGTCATGTCAACACTTTTCGATGAAGCAACGAGGAGCAGAAGGGAACTTCAGTCTCAGATCACAGCTGGTGAGGACATGCTGCATCGACATAGCATTCTTCGTCAGAGTCTCATCGCTCCGGACAGTGACACAGTCAACAATCTCATTGAGGGGTTGATTGCTCGAGATCACACACAGTGAACTTCAGTTCCCACTTCTCAGAATAGACTTCACACACACGAGTTAAACTGGATGTTACCCTTTTCAGTTAACTCGGGGTTGTCATCACATGCATACCTATTCTGAGAATCGCCTTGTTCACTTGGAGTTGTATTTAGGGTTTTCGTTAACTGATGATAGTCTTCCAGTTAACTTGTTTTAATAAGGACGTGCATGCTCGCACAATTGTCCATTTTTAGATTAGATGTTTCAGTTAAACTGAGGGTAGTTGCCCAGTTAACTGTATAGTTTGCTTAATTAGGGTTGGGCGCATTGCTTGCATGCATTGCAGGAACTATAGATAACACAAGGTGATTTTAGGGTTCCCTACACCTTGATGTATATAAATAAGAGCTTACGCTCATTTGTAAATAACTTTTGCTTGAGAGAGGAATATATGCTGTGCCCACCTTGCCCTCAATATTACTCTTTTTCGTATTTGTTCATGTGTCTTCACTATTGCAATTGATTGTTATACCACCTAGGGTTTCGAAAGATTGTGATGCTGAATTCTTTCCATAGATTAGATATATCTGTTTGAACATCTTTATCATTGAAATCAATTGTTATACCACCTAGGGTTCCAAAAGATTAAGGTGATAAGGCTGTTTTGTGTTAATTTACCATTGTGATCGATCGTTATACCACCTAGGGTTTCGAGAAGTTGCAGCGATAAATCTGTTTTGTGAATCTTTATCAATATAATTGAAGGTTATACCACCTAGGGTTTCGTGAGATTATAAAGATAAAGGCTGTTTTGTGAAGGCTTTGCTGATTCGATCAAGTGTTATACCACCTAGGGTTTCATAAGATCGTCTTGGTAAATTCTTAAATCTGTTGTGCCCAATAAGTTGGTTTAGATTGAGATGATAGTTGTGCCCACCTTGCCTTCAAGTAGAGAGTCTAAACCCGCTTATCGTCAGATAGTCAAACCTTGCTCCGTTTCCTCTTGCTCTGTTTTCCTGAGGAGATTGGATAGATATAAGTTGTAGTTTAGTTGATTTGCGAAACCAGAGAAAACTCAGCTGCAACGTAAAAGTTCTTTCAAGAAAGTCTTGTGCCTCTAGCAGCTGAAACAAAAAGACAGGAAGTAGTTTTAGCTTATTTTTCTTTTGCAAAGTATATTTGTCAAAGTACATCGAGGGAGCTTCCCCTCCATAATTCGAAGAGAACTCATTGCGTAGTGTGCATAGGCTGTTCATAACAACTTGTACTCCAGAGGTGTTAGTTGTTACGCCAACAGAGTGAGGAATGATAGTAATCTATACCATCTCAGTGATTAAAAGGTTAAACGTGTCTAATTAGCCAAGTAGATTTTAGTTGGTTGTGGTATAGAAGGCTAGGACATGTAAAATTTGACAATTTGGTAAAGATAAGCTCAAAAGGATTGGTTAGAAATATGCCTAAGATAGCAAAGCCTGAAAATACAATTTGCCAAGGATGCCAGCAAGGAAAGCAAACAAAATTTAAGTTTCCTACAAAGGATTATTCAACTACCAAACCCTTGGAGATAGTTCATACTAATCTATGTGGTCCCATGAGGAAAAAGGGACTGCAAGGTGAGAGATATTTTATGTTGCTAATTGATGACTATACTAGAATGGCATGGGTCACATTTCTAAAGGAGAAGGCATAAGTGTTTGAGAAGTTTAAAATTTTCAGAAAGTTGGTAGAGAAGGATACTTGAAAGAAAATTAAGTGTCTCAAGTCAGATAGAGGTGGGGAATTTACATCAAGTGAATTCAAAGAGTACTATGAAGACCATGGAATTAAGTGAGTATTTAGCACCTAGAACTCCACAAAAAAATGGAGTGGTAGAAAGCAAAAACATGATTGTGAAAGAAATGGCTAGAGCTATCTTAAATGAGGTAGATTTGGCTGATACATTTTGGAAGGAAGCAATTCAAACTGTTGTGTACATTCAAAACATAGGTCTGCTAAGAGAAAACAGTGATAAAACTCCTTATGAACTATGGTTTGGTAGGCCTATGTCTCTCAAGCATTTCAATGTGTTTGGTAGCAAATGCTACATTAAGCATGAAGATGATGACTTGGGAAGCTTTGATTCAAGGTGTGATGAAGGGATATTCTTAGGATATTCCAATCAAAGCAAAGCCTACAAGTGTTACAATAAGAGACTGCACAAGATATTTGAAAGCATAAATGTCAAAGTTTATGAAAATAAAAATCAAAGAAAACCTAATAGTTTTAACCTTAAATTTGAATCAGAAGATGATGATGTATGTGTAACAGTTGAAGAATAAGAGCAAGAAGAAGAGAATGAAGAAGTGGTTGCACAAGCTCCTGCAAAATATGTGCAAAAGGACCATCCTATAGACCAAATAATTGGTGACAAAAATGAAGGTTTCCAAACTAGGAGGAAACTTGCAAAGGACAAGGAGCAAGTCAATTTTTCTCTCCTATCTCAGATTGAACCAAAGAGCTTTACTGAAGCTAGTAAGGATGAGATTTGGGTAAAATCAATGGAAGAGGAACTCAATCAGATTAAGAAGAACAAAACTTGGGAATTGGTTCCTAGACCATCGAACAAGAATGTAATTGGCACTAAATGGGTATTAGAAAATAAGCTAAATGAAGATGGAGTTGTGGTTAGGAGAAAAGAAAGGTTAGTGTGCAAAGGATATGCACAAGTAGAAGGGATTGATTTTGAAGAAACATTTTCCCTTGTTGCAAGACTAGAAGTGATAAGAATATTTCTTGCATTCTTAGTTTACAAGGGATTCAAAGTATATTAGATGGACGTTAAATCTGCATTCTTGAATGGAAACCTAGAAGAGGAAGTATATATTGAGCAGCCAAAAGGTTTTTAGTTGTTAGAAGATGATGGTTATGTTTGCAAATTGAGAAAAGTGTTGTATGGTCTAAAGAAAGCCCCAAGGGCATGGTATTCAAGGTTGGATCAGTATCTATAACAACAAGGATTCAAGAAGGGTTGTGTTGATAGCAATTTATATCTTAAATTTGAAGGTGAGCATATGATCATTGTTGTAGTATATGTAGATGATATCATAATTGGTGGTAGCAATGATGTAATGTGCAGAATATTTGCTACACACATGCAAGACGAGTTTGAAATTTCTATGCTAGGTGAACTCAGATTTTTCCTTGGTTTACAAATAGCACAATTAGAAAATGGATATTCATATTTCAAACCAAGTATAAAAAAGAAATGCTTAAGAAGTTTGGAATTGAGGATAGTAGACCAGTCAATACTCCCATGATTATTGGTTGTAAGTTAAGAAAAATAGATGAATCACCTAATGCAAATCAAACTCTGTATAGATCAATGATTAGAAGTCTACTATATCTATCTGCATCTAGGCCTGATATAATGCAAGCATTCTACATGGTTGCAAGGTTTTAGGCTATGCCAAAGGAATCCCATGTCAACGCTGTAAAAGGAATCTTCAAGTATATCAAAAGTACTGTTGACTATGGTTTATGGTACCCCAAAGGCAAGGATTTCACCTTAACAACATATACAGATGTTGACTGGGTAGGAAGTGTGGATGACAAAAGGAGTACTAGTGGTGGTGCTTTCTTCTTAGGAAACAGTTTGGTTTCATGTATGAGCAAAAAAAAAGTTTGTCACTCTTTCTATAGTAGAAGCATGTTGTGCCCTCAGCACACATGCCCCGTCAGGAATGGGGGCCCTCTTTTCTTTCACCTTTTCGGGTCATTTTGTTGTCGCCTCATTTTGTGTGCCCCATTTTGATGTCCCTGATGGTCAGCATACCCCTGAAGTCCCATCTTAAACTAACCATTTTTTTTCCACTTATCTCTGGTTAAGCCCTCAGGCTTTTCGGGCTTTCTTTAGCGGTTTCCTTCTACCAACAGCTCTGAGCCCTGTCGGACCCGACCCTCCGAGTTTCAGCTGTTGATTTTCCTCTGGGGGTTCGTCATTCCCCAAATGGTGGAAGGCTATCACCTTCTCAAACCACGGGTCCCAGATCATGAGTTACTGTCAGGTTTTCATTTAAGCGAAGTTACGGAATGCATTCATCCCCTCCGGGTCCGGACAACCGGGCCGCTGTTCTCGAATCTCCCTTCACCCTTCACCAATTTTTGAGTGGCAAAACATCACTAGCGCTCCACCCTCTGGATTCTATGCCCCTTCTTGCCACTGATCCTAAAAGGCAGTCTTTGAGCGGCCATTTCAACACGTCTCTCCGGCCCTCAGACCCTGGACCTCCTGCCACCTTTTGATATTTTTAAATTCACCAACCAACGGGTCAGTCGTATGAGCATTAAATGAAGCCATTAATGGTAGATGGGGTATAAATATCAAGCCCCAACTTGTTATTTTCATTTGTCAGGATTGCAGAAGAGGTCAGAGTGCTTTCCTGAGGAGTTCACTGCTTTCGTCAATTGCCACCCTCGCGCCCGTCGCCTTCATTCGTCAATCCTTAGTGGATTTTGCAATCTCCTTCATTGGGCTCCCTAGGTAGGTTTTTCGTCTACCCTCTTGAGGAATTTTTTCATTATTTTGGCACCTAAAATGATGAATAACATGGGTTAAAATGCTTTAATTTGCTAAAATTGGAAAAAACGCACAAAACCCATATCTTGAAATCCTGATAAACCTCCAAATTGACCTCCTAAATTGATCTGGAACTTTCCTTCACTGCCGTCATTCTTCATATAGGGAATTCGAGCCCTCTGAGCCTAGGCCCTTCTGCCGCTCGAAAAACTCATGAAAACAAAACATCTTTTTTCAAAACGGCGAATTGCCCTTTCGGGCTCGAACCCTCAGAACTTCGTGATTCAATCACTGTCAGAGTTAAAGATATGCAACTTTGGAGACTGGTCTCGGTCTCGCCTTCCCAGACTTGAACCACCGAACTTCCGTGTTCAGGATTCTGCGAAGCTTTTGCCATTCCCAATGGCAGAATGGTCTCGTCTGCCTGACCCCCGAGGCCTGCCTTTCATCTCGCCGTCTAGCGTTAACCTCTCAAAAATCGTCCTTCTGTCGTGACCCCGGGTCCTGGTCTGCAGACTTCCATTGTAACTTTTCCCTTTTTGTAACTACCATCTTGCGACGACCTCTCGCCTCTCAGGCCCCAAGCCCTTGTATGCTGCGGAGTACCGAACATTGAACTTTAAACATCCTCGCCCTCACCGGGCTCTGGCATCTGGGATTTCGTCCCACCTTCGCCTGTTCAAAAGGGGGAGAAACACACTCGCCTTTCCGAGCCCCGAGCCCCACCCTCCTATTCGCAGAGAGAAACTTTGCATGGAAGTTGGATGTCGAAGCTTGACACCGATTCCGGTCCGCCGGGCTGCTCCATCCGGGTTTCCATCCCCAAATTTCCATCCCATAACAGTGAAAACACGACGACTTTTCGCCCCTCCAGGCCCAAACTATCAACAGTCCTTTAGCCTTTCGGGTCCCAAACTCTAGAATTTCATCCCCGAAACTCCATTTCTGGCCAGTTGTTTCAAACAACAAACCCTTGACAACTTTTCGAGCCTGAACTTCTGGAGGCCCCAAAATTGAAAACTAATGCCTACCCACATGCTCAAATTTGGCCCTCTTCAACATGAGCCCCTCAAACCATCAAAATGTGAAGACAGGAGAAACCGCCCGGATCGCCCTGGCTTATTTTCCCCTTTCAAACATCATTCTTGCCAGAGAATTCTGCCTTCGTGGGCCCAAATTGTCTGAAATTCCTTAAAAAAACAATTAACGGCATCTAAAGGGAAAAGATCTAAATATTTTAGTCATATGATGTCTACTTTGATTTAGTTCACAAGATTTTAGGCTAACGATAATGTTTTTTAAAGGTTGTACTCATTGTGTCCATGCTTGCAGGATATATGGAATCGAGTGCAGGACCCTTGGGAGGAACCACAGAGAAAGACAAAGGAAAGAAATCAGGCAAGACTCCTCGTGGGAAGGAGGATAAAGACCAGATGAAGTTCCAGTTCCAGGGTGAACCTCTACGATCAAAAATCACCACGAGCTGGAAAGAAATCTCAGACACCAACATTGGCCAAGTTGATATTGATGAGTTTACGCAAAGGGTCAGGATTCACCCTAGGACTAACAATGCCAAATTAATCAGGCAGAGTGGAATCGCGAAGGCTACAGGCTTCCCCCCATCTCTCATTGCCCCTAAGCTAGTCATGGACTGTCGGCAGGCCTGACAACCCGAGACAAGGACCATCATTAATAGAGAAGGAAATATTCTAGCTGACATGTTGGCCGAGGGAATTACAAAGACCTTCCACATTCCTACCTTTGAAGAAATGGAAACGCCCACCATAGAAGAATGTAAAGCGGCATGGGACGATAACCCGATGGGTTGCAAGAGATTAATAAATTACCATTGGCTTAAGGAGAAAAGGGGCAGTGCTATGAAGGTTCCCCAAGAACTCTTCCGCAGCAATTTCCACAAAGACTACCATGACCTAGTCACCATGTTGAGCCAGGTAATGGGCCTTCGCACTGCTACATTTTTTCAAGAATGGATGGTATACTTTGTTGAATAGATTCTCCGTGGGAATGAGGATGTCATCACAAAAGCCTCATTCTATTGGGGAGGTATGATAAGCGACTGCTTCCATGAGCAGTTCATGAATGTAAAAAAAAGCTCCAAATTCTATATGACCTCCTATCTGGTCTATTCATTGGCAGAACAAAGGCAGTATAGTGGATTGTTTGTAGCACCCGATGAGGAGTCAGGGCGAAGATTGAAAGTCTATGACAGACATCCCTAGCTCCAATTCAAAAACTTTAAGAAGGAATATTGTAGGGTGATTGATGCCTTTATTGGTCACATCATCCAATTACTTGGAGGGGATTTTGAGAGGAGAGTCTCTCACAATGCAAGGGCGTTCCTAAAGCAGTACGCTTTCCTGTTCCAATAATTCCCCAAGTTCACCTACATTCACACCCAAGGTTTCACTAAGAGGCCGAACAAGCTGCCCCAGTACCCCAATGACTGGATTATACTATTGGAACTCTCTCAGTAGCTGCAACACGTGCACACCATCCTCAACAACAAGTATTTGGCAGGGATCTCTTATCCCTTTACCTTCGGGCAAGGCATGTATAAACTGCAAACCTCCCAGTGTGTTGGGAACTTAGAAAAGGAAATGGTAGAATACCACTTCCAACTACACACTGCTCACCCGCGGATGGACCCGTATGGGCACGTGAGAAAAGCACTGGGACTAGAGTACGCCCATTTACATCATATTGAGGATTTCTAGGAAAATTTCCAAGACAACAAAGAGGTGCGCGATAGGCACTACATGAGGATGACTGCATACTTTGTAAGAAGGGTGCAACTGTTCCCTATACCAAATTAGGTTGAGGAGGATGAAGGTACCATCATGGATCCCTGATATAACGCCGTCTCCAATCTACCGCTACCTGTAATTGACTGGGATGAACAGGAGGTCGATGATCTTGACATTGTGACTAAACCCATTGTGGCCTGAACTGAAGAATGGGTTAAAGGGAAAGTGGCCCAGCTAAAGCAACGAGGAGTGGTCCTAACATATGAGGGACTCAAAAGTGAGCATAGTGCCACCGAAGATGTCACCACTACAGTTTCAACGGGTGAGACATCCAAATCTCCTCTGATCACCAGATCAAAGAAGAGGAAAGGAATGGAAACGAAGCAGTCTCTGGATCCCAAGGTATACACAAGGAAGGATTTAGGAGGCTCACCTTCCAAGAATCCCAAGCGAACAGGGGGCACCATGGAGCGACCTGTAATCCAAGAAGGTGAGGAAGAAAGGAAAAATCAGCTAGAACCTCTTTCGACTCTCCTTGTCTCGACTGCCCCATTGTCTCTCTCCCTGGCCATGGTCGCCACATCCTCGCTGACAGTATACATCTTAGTCCATCTTGCCCCTTCACCTCTGGCCAGGCCCGTAATAGTGATTGACTCCTACTCCGCCGTAACTACCCCTGCTTCCTCCATTGCCATGTCACCTACTACATCACTCCCATTAGCCACAATGGTAGCACCAATGCTCGATCCCGCATTGCTTGAGGCTTTCTCAAAGCACATGCAAAATCTCCCTTCTGAGCTCTCCCAAATCTTTATGGACCCCACCCTTCAGGCTGCCTTAGCGCAAGTCCTTGCCACTGCCGCACCCTTGCAACCTCCCACGGGACCACTAGCAAATGAGGCCACGATGTTGATCTTTGAAGAATTGGAGAGGCGGGAGCAAGAAGCCTCGAAGCCAATTGAAGAGGAGGTAGACAAGTACCATGAACACCCAGAGTACAAACATCGACAAATAGACAGGGTGGCCTACGAAGAAGGAACATGCTCTTTTGAGAGTGGGGATGAGGAGGAGGATGTTGACGGTAAGGTCATCATATAAACCTTCGATGACGATCTTGAGGAAGAGATGGCCCGATAGCTGAAACACGATGAAGAAGAGGTAGAAAGGTCACCTCCCAGTGAAGGGCAGGAGGGCGACAGGACAACAGAAAATGTAGAAACCCCTGCAAAGGAAAAACAACTGGAGATTGTGCCACCTCCTCCTACAGAAGAAGGGGACAGAGAAGAGGACCAGCCCGAGGAATACATGTACAAGGGCGAACAGATTGAAGAATTAAAGGAAAAGGAAAGTGAGGTAGAAGAAAGTCCCCAAGGGAAATTGATTACTAAACCTCCCGTCAAACGCCTCACTTTCATCCCATATTCTAATGAGGAGGGAGACAACACCAAGATGAAAGGTGCACAAATGGAGGGTCGAATAGGGGAGGGTGAGGGTGATCAAGAGCCATCAAAAGAAGAGTCTACCATGCCCAAGTGGTTGGAAAGGTAGCTTGAGAAGAAGACTCCCGCTCCTAAGGATCCAATGGTGAGGCTAGAGGCTATCCTAGCTCGAGCACAAAGCTCAACCAGAAAAGAGAAAAATCCTATGGTGAGATCCAAGATAACAATGGACGCTTTCGGGTCTTGAACCACACAAATAGCAACACTTGTGGTAGGCCAGGCTGGGGTAAGTTATAAAATTTCCACCACCAACTTGGGAACCACTACCAGAGAGCAGAAGGTGGGACATCTTGAGGAGTCAGTGGCTATAGTGGTGCACCTGATAAAATAGGACAAGGTCTCAAAGGATGAACTTAAAGCATAGGTGGCCGCCTTGACGGATTACATCCAACAATGGTCTTCAGTGGATGACATCCCTACCACATCTGTGGCTCCACCCCAATTGTTGTCCAAAGAGAAAATTGAAAAATTAGAGAAAAGAAAGAACTTGGACAAGACTACAGGGGGCTAGTTCCGACAAGTCCTATACGTCGGGAACATGGGTATCAGTCGGGTTGTTCGAACAGCCAACAAGTTCTTGGATCTGCAACAATATCTAGAGAGTACGAAGAATCTTTGTGCCTACTTCCCTGCAACATATGATTCCACCTGTCCAAAGATTGAGGCCATCCTCCGGTTACCAAAGGCCACATGGGAAAAGGAGCTCGCATTCAAAAGCGATGACCACTGGTTGATGGACGTGTGGAGACAGGATTTCGATAACAAAAAGGAATGGTTGGAACAAATAATGAATAAGGTGGATCCAGACATCAAATGGGTCAAGGAAATTAGGGCAGACTGTGCCCGATATATGAAGTTAATGACGGAGTATGACATGCCCACAGTGCAGATGGATCTAGAGAAAATAAAGCCTTATTTTCAGAAGAAGATGGAGGATAGGATGTCCAATGAAATAACAATGGAATTCATGAGTTTCGCCGCCCGTGCCTTCACCCAATCAGAGCTGTTCAAGGATCAAGGCATAAAGTATGATGAAGACTGGAAGAAGCTTGAGGATAATGCAAAAGAATGGAGTTACCAGATGCTACAGTATGCGATTATTGAGGTGGATAAACTCCAGCCAATCATTCTAAAATTTATGGAATATGCAAATTTGAAGAAGCAAGAGGGAAACCCTATTATCAATGAAGAGCTCCTCAAGGAATAGCTACAGCAAAAGAGCAGTCAGAAAAAGACAAAATGCTACAGTGTTGTCACTAAAGGACAAAATAGGAAAAGGGACAAGAGTGTAATTTTAAATTGTAATATATTTGAGGGTGGGTGAAACTCTATTTTGTAATGAATCCTGGCCACACAATGAAAATAAATCTTGGCCATTCATTTAAATTTTTGGGCACTATAAATAGGGGTCTCCTCTCATTTGCAAAGGGAGTTGAGTTGTTGTAAAGACATGCTGTTGAAATTTATAATGAAAATATATTGACTTGGTGTATTTTATGATTTCTCCACATGTTTCATGGTTCAATCTCCATTGTTAGCTGCTCTTTGAATCTTTATCTTTATTCATGCATGTAAATGGTGGATGAATGGTAAAATATTTGCAGACCTTTGAAGATAGCACAGATTTCATGATACTATAGATTTCTTGGTTAAGTGGAATCCTGTTTGAAGGGAGTTGTCCATAGCAGAACCTCCATGATCACTGTTCACAGTTAGTTGCAGATCCAGGAACCTTTCCTTTTTCCTGCTCTTTCCCTTTTTTTTAAGAAACGGCCTATGCTAAGGTTCATTGCACATTGTAAAGCCAAACTTAAAGAAAACATCGAAGTTTTAGATTGTTGTTTGAACCTACAACAAAGTACACTTTAATCCCCATCTTAAAAACTTCAAATTTGAAGATCCACCTCGCATGCAGCTATGTAAGTCCGCCCTATGATTACCAGAAAAATCACATCAAACATCAACTAAGGAGTTCCATGCAAGTCATGACCTGACACCCGAGAGACCTTGGGGAGATTTTTAGCAGCTTGCAAGTTGAGATTTCCTTTCAAGAGAGGTAGTGCACGTACGCATTACCTGTGTTGAGAAGGTGTGCAAAAACAAACATCAACAAAGCAACATATGTTGCAACAATTGCATGTTATACTCAAGTCTTATGGATGAAGCACACTTTAAAGGACATCAAAATGGAGTACAATGAACCTATCTCTATTCTTTGTGATAATTCAAGTGCTATCAACATTTCAAAGAATCTAGTGATGCACTCCAAAACCAAGCATATATCAATGAAGTATCACTTTATCAGAGAAAAGGTTGCAAATAGAGAAGTCAACATGGAGTATGTTCCTACAATGGAACAAGTGGTTGATATAATTACAAAGCCTCTTCCCACAAAACAGTTTGAATACTTGAGGCAAAATTTGGGAGTAATTTATCCCACACCATATCACTAAACATTAGTGATACAACATATATCCATGGGGAGCTTCATTGATTATTTCTTTAACCCTGGGCAAGGACAACGTGATCAAGTCAGGTAAATCTTATTTTATAATTTTTTAATGAGTCGATGGTTGCAAAGTTGAGAATACCCTCTTTCTCTTTGCATTATTTGTCAAAGGGGGAGCATATCCTAAGGGGGAGTGTGCCCTTTTCCATTTATGTCAAAGGGGGAGAGAGTTGTGTAAATAATTGAAGTTGGAGCATGGGATTTTAGAATAGATGCTCAGGTGTTGACCTTGAAAATGAGGTTATAGTTGACTATGTGGTTGAACATTAGGATGCATTAAGGTTTTTCCATCAATGACAAAGGGGGAGATTGTTGGAAAAATATTGTCACTGATGTCAAAGGTGTAATAATGAGCAATGACAATCATGCAAATACAAAGGAAATATTCAGTAGAGGTGAATCTGAGATGAAATACAATGTTGCAAAAAGTTGCTCAAGTGAATGTTTGTTGAGTGACATAACAAGCATTTATCCTTTCATTGGAGAGACCATGACATGTTGAAGTGACTTTTTGTTGTATCTCTTTAACACAATGACACAGAAAGAGAGTTAAATTTCATCGACGTGATAAGAGCCTTTCAGTGGGACTTGTCTCGGAGTCCCCTTGACAACTTGAAGACTGTCTCATCAATGAGACACTATTATCTTGATAGGAGTCTAGAAGGACTCTCTTTGATGGAGGAATAAGAAGAAATACACACTCATCGAAGTGATAGAAATGGTTCAGAGTGATAGCATTTTCACTCCCTTCGATTTGGCGATGAGTGAATTCATTGACACAAATGGCTATGCAATCATGATGGGACTGAGCTTTGGTCCAGAATAGTGACGTTTGGTGAAGTCAGAAGGTGTATATGTGAGAGTTTCCCACTAGCCTATTGAGAAGTCAGCGGGGTTTGGTCAAGACCCGTGGGTGAGTGAGGATTGGTGGATATTGATCCATGCTGGCTCGACTATGATCACCATTGTTTTAGGTAGATTTGATGGTTGAGATGAGATGAACGTTAATCCTATGGCTATTGCTAAGACTCTATGTATCATAGAAACCTTCTTGAAATCAATTTGAAGTTTAACGATGTGCGATGGAGTATGGTCATCGCATATATTTCCTCACATCACCAAAATGAAAGATGATGGCTTATCAAAATAGTGATGAAGCAATGGTCACTACATTGCTGAAATAAATGTGAGTTCGATAACTTTACAACGATATGGCAATAAAGTAAGAACTAATTATGTAAATGAAAAACTGATGATTGATGACATGGATACGAAAGACAAATAGTATAAGGACACATGGTAATCGATCATTAGTTGATTTTGCATCCTTGTTGCAAAATCAATAATCAGTCAATCAATGTCTTTGACTATGGTAAATGAATGTAAGACCCTAGTCATCTAGCAAATGTAAAGCGACACAACTAGGGCATGAACACTTGGTGCAGGAAGACACGGGTGTTGGTGCAAGTTCTTATGTAAATGAACACAACTGTGAATGTGTTCGATCCAATGGTGAAGCAATGGCACAAATTCTTATATCAACGAATAAGGTATGAGATCGATCCAAGGAAGAGAATAATCAAATAAAATCCCTTGCATAGATTATCAGGTAGATATCCAACAAGGATATTGTTGGTTATTGGATGGAGATGACGATTCTAAGGCAAAGAAGAACACATAGTTTAAATTTCAATTCACTGAACAGGAAAATGGTGAAACAACATACAAACCCTACAAATAGCTCAAAAAAAATGAAATGTTTCATTGAATTTCAATTAGGATTACAATATGATTTGTGTTGCTTCTTGATGAAGGTAGAAGTTGATACATATTAAAAAAGTTAGAGATATGATGTTGTTGGTTTGAGTGAAGAAAGACTACAATCAATGAGTGAAGTGTGTTACTGTAACAGATTGTTAAAAGCTAGAATGTATTGTTGAAACTATTTACAGTTGAGTGTTAGAGTGAACAGAGAAAGAAAAAGTTATGTACTGAATCAATGCAATATAGGTTTTGTAGAACCAATTTATGCATACTTGAATTTGTAAATATGTAGAGGTTGTTGTCTTAGTTTGTGCTGAGTTGGAGCTCAAAGAAGGGTGTTGTAGCATCGTTGAAGTTGTAGCTTCTAAAAGAGGGAGTTGGTGCTTCCTTAGGATTGAAGCCCTTAAAATTGTAATTTAACTTCATTTCTTGTGAGGCTGGGTTAGGACAGTAGATCCTAGTAGCATTTCTCACCATGGTTTTCCCATCTTGGGTTTTCCACATACATTCTATGTTATGTGTTGATCTCTCTTGTGCTTGTGGCTATTATATATATTTATGTTCTAATCTACACATCAAAGTTTTAAGTTTGAATCTAAAAATGGTTTTCAGGACTAATTTTTTTAATATCTATTGATTCGTCCCCCTCTCAATAGATCACTGTGTTCCAACACCAGTAAATTAGGTATTTAGGGAAAGCTCTACATTTTTGGCATCGTTGTTGACGATTCTACTAGTTTAGAATTCCTAGTTGTGTTTAGGATTGATATTGATTTCCTTTTTTAAGAATTAATAATTTTTCCATGTATAAGTATTAGGAACCATGGACACTTACAATCAACAAGAAAAATATTTACTAACAATGTGCAAGAACCATTGATTAAAGAGTAAGACCTATTGTATGTGGAGGTAGAGGGACACTTTGGGAAGATTTTTCCCCTCAATACATGAAGAAGAAATACATAACATTTTGAGGGAATTAACAAAGAATAATTATCCCTCAAACCAGTAGCTACCCCAAATACAAAGGAGACTTTCAGAAGATATTTTGACATCCTGGTTGAAGAAGTTGTGGACAACCTAGTAGAGCATGTGACGTTTGAGTTTCCTACAACCAACCAAGAAAGAGATGATGCTCTTAAAAATTTACCTCCTTCAATATTACCCATTTTCTGTGAACTAGTTACAAAAGACCCAGACACATTCAGTTTTTAGTTTGATGTTCTATGCCGAAGTTATGACTATACCATAGATGCTCACCAACTCAAATTATTTTTAGCCACATTAAAGGATGTTGATGTATGTTGGTTTATGGGGTTAAGGAGGAATGCCATCAGACAAAGAAGAAGAAATTCTTAGAGAAATATTAGGATTATTGTAGAGGTATAAACAAAAAAAGGATGACATCTTTAGGATGTCATGGAGAGAAGATGAGCCGTTGGAGGACTATGTTGAGAGATTTAATTTTTGTCTTAAGAAATCACCTCAAAACAAACTCTCTTTTGAATCCTTTAAACTAGTATTTTTGTGAGGATTCCATGAAGATTGTATGGATGCTCATAGGGGCAAGAGATATATCTCAACTACCTTTTGATGAGATTTCCAAGGTGTGCAAAAATTACTCCAGATCATGAATAAAGAAGACTAGGGGTGAGAAAACCTCTTCTCTCAATAAGACACATGCTAGAGTTTCTAGGGTAGATCTCAAAAATATTTTGTCCAATATGGAGGACACCATTAGCCACTTGGATACACAATTAGGCACCTTGCGTGTAAAAAATAAGCAGGAAGAAGTTGAGGCAGCCCTGAAAGAATTATGTCCACATTTCCGCCAAAAGCATATCAATTGCAAATGCAAAAAGTTGGCTAGCATCTCTGAAGAAAAGCAAAGAAAGCCTAAATTTCACACCCTATAGGATGAAGAAGGCCAAGTGTTTTACATCACTCAATGCAAATGTTTGCAACCAAGACAAGGTATGCCTCAAGACCCCTTGTCATATAATATGTCATTTTTAGGTGGTAATGAAAACTTCTCAAATTAGAACCCTTAGCCTCAGACTAATGTACAAAATCCACTATGTCCAATGACTCAAGCATCCAATTGGACTCAAAAAAAGAAGTGATATGGCCTCCACAACATTACCAGGTCCCAAATTACATTTCCTAGTGGCCACCCCAACAAAACCAATGGCCATCACAATGATGCAAAGGTCAATAATGGAAAAACCAAAACATAAACTTCTCACTGCCACAACAACCCTTGCAACCACAACAATATACTATAATGCCAAATCCATCCATGGATACACCATCGCAACCAAGATAACCTCAACTACTAGCCCAACCCACACCTAACCCGAACAACAAGCATGTTCAGTAGGCTTACACTAATGATACCATCCAATACCCAACCTATAGGGTTGAGGTGAGTGATGTCCATCTTCATTTAGGAAAAATGCTAGCCAGGCCTTCATCTCCTCATATCACAAAGCTTACAGATGAGGATCCCCCAATAGAAATCATGGAAAAACAACTAAGGGAACCTAAACAAACTCAAGCTCGGCTAAATATCATAAGTCCAGAACCACCATTCCTTGAAAGACTAACTATACAAAAGCATCATTTTGAAACTGAATCTGACTTGTTTGCATAAAAATTCTCTTGATTCAAGAAATGAGGGAAGTACCAATATACACAAAATAGTGAGAGATTCATGCCTTAAGAATCCAGGTAGAAAACGACCCTCATATTGTGCATGTCTTAGGACAACTTGCTGACATCATGTTAGGAAATATAGTTGTTCCTAAATAAGTAGACCTTGAGAGCCCTGTAGTAGATATCCAAATCAGTGGAACTCTCATCAAAAACACCTTAATTGACCTAGGAACAACCATAAATATTATGATAAAGTAAACCATGAAACAACTTCAACTAATTGAGCACTGACCTACACCTATTATCTTACAACTAGTAAATGGTTCAACTATTAAACTAAAGGGTATTATAGAAGACTTGGTTATCACATTGGACTCATGGGAATACCCTACATATTTTATGGTGTTACAACCTAAAGCAAACCTTGCAGGATACCCCTTAATCGTAGGGAGGTATTGGTTGGATACTGTAGATGCATTCCTCATTTGTAGGTTTCATAATATGACCATTTCTAATGGAATGTGACCAATAAACTAGTCCTTTACCCACTTGCACAACCACATACAGATTTGGACCAAATTGTATGGCCTACCCTTGATGAGAATGATTAATATCCATTATAAATATTAATGACCATTGAGCATAGTCCAATATTGGAAGCCCAAGATGAAGATGAAGTCCTTGCAAACATTATGCAGAACTCTTATGGCAAGGACCCAAAATAATACAATTTTCTAACATGCTTACATGACCCTTTCGATAATATAATAATTGCAAATGCATCTGAGTCTATTTCTCAAAATTTTCATTCATTACTACCCCACAATTGTAGTTCTATTTTAGCAGGCCTTGATATTACCTTTGTTAAGACATCAACCTTGACCATAAAAATTGCATTGGGTATAACACTAAATATCAATCAATTGACAACTACACAACAATCTCCATTATTAACCATACTACAAGCACACATAGGTGCATTCGCATGGGACTATCATGACATGAAAGGAATAGATCCTCACTTATCCATGCACAAAATTTATATCAATGAAGGCTACAAACTAGTTAGGCAACCTTAAAGAAGAATGAATTTAGTTGTACATGACATAGTCAAGGTAGAATTATAAAATTTACTAGATGTAGGGTTCATTTATCCAATATTTGACAACCAATGGGTGTCCTCATTAGTAATTGTGCCTTAAAAGGGAGGAAAATGCAGGGTATGTGTTGATAACCGAGAATTGAATGTAGAAAAAAGAAGAGACCACTTTCCCCTTCCTTTTATTGATCAGGTGTTGGATCCATTAGTATGAAAATAATATTTTTCCTTCTTAGATGGGTTCAGTGGGTATAACATGATCAAAATAGCTCTAGAGAATCAATACAAGACAACCTTTACCTACCCATTAGGTAATTATGCCTACCTTGTCTTGTCATTTGGGTTGTGTAATGTTCCTGCCACATTTTAAAGGGAAATCTTAAGTATATTTTTAGAATTTTTCCATGATCCAATGAAAATTTACATGGATGACTTTACCACCTATGGGAATACTTATGAAGAAGCATTGATTGATTTGGAGAAAGTCTTGTGAAGGTGTCAAGATCACAACCTTTCCTTGAGCCATGAAAGATGTTTCATGATGATGACCAAAGGAGTGTTCTTAGGACACTTTGTGTCTAGTAACGAGATATAGGTAGACCAAAACAAGATAGAAGTGATCTCCACTCTCTTTGTTCATCAAAAGCAAAATGATGTCAAAAGTTTTCTTGGTCATGTTGGTTTCTATAGGAGGTTTATCCAAGATTTCAGTAAGATTGCAACCCCGTTATTTGTTCTTCTCTCTAAAGATGTGGAATTTGAATGGAATCTTGCTTGCCAAAATGGCTTTGAATCCCTCAAAGAAAAATTCACTAAAACATTAGTCTTGAGAGGACCAAATTGAAAAATACCTTTTCATATACACATAGATGCATTTGACTTCACATTAATAGATGTTGTTTTAGGATAGAAAGAAGGGATTTTAGAATATGCCATCTATTATAACAACAAGAATCTTCAAGGTGCAGAGCTCAATTACACAATCACTGAAAATGAAATTTTGGTAATAGTCTATTTCATCAATAAGTTTAGGCATTACATCATAGGATAATCTATCTTTATTCACACAGACTATACAACAATAAGATATCTAATGAATAAAGCAGTAATTGGAGACAAATTTGTATGATGGTTATTACTTCTACAAGAATTAGATATCACCATAGTGGATAAACCAGGGAAGGCCAATGTAGTATCAAACTTTCTCTCGAGATTGTTAATAAAATCAACAAAGGATATTATTGATGACTCATTTATTGATGAACGCTTATTTTCCCTCTCTCTGCATACACCTTGGTATGCAGATACAACCAATTATTTGGTTGTAGGGAAGACACCACCACATCTCTCACTAAGAGAAAAGAGATATCTAGTTGAGAGAAGTTTTCCTTATTCACGAGTAGTTGGATATCTATTTTATATAGGGCATGATAACATAATGAGAAGATGCATTAGGGAAGATGAATTCTATGACATTCTCAGTGCATGTCATGATGAACCTTGTGGAGGGAATTTCGCAACTAAAAGGACAACTCTCAAAATATTGAACATTGGTCACTATTGGCCTACACTTCACAAGGATGTAGTCAATTATACAAGAATATGTGACATATTCCAAAGGATGGGAAGACCTACTAAGACTGATGAAATGACACTCCAACCCCAACTATTCATTACACCATTTGATAATTGGGGACTAGATTTTATTTGTCCCATAGCTCCAACATCAAATAACAAGGAATATATTATCTTACAAAATGGGTGGAGGTAAAAGCCTTACGATTTGCAAGGGATGGAAATATTGATAAGTGTCTCTATGAAGATATATTTACAAGGTATGGTGTTCCTAGAGAAATAGTAACAAACCAAGGGCCTCACTTCACTTGAGATCTAATCAAAAAATTAGTAAAGAATATGAGATTAGATACAAGAAATCTATACCCTGCCATCCTCAGGCTAATGGTCAAGAGGAAGTTACCAATAACGATATAGAGTATTCTAACAAAAATAGTACAACTTCATAGGAAGGATTGGGCAACAAGGTTACTTGAAGTAGTTTGGGCCTGCAGGACAACCTAGAAGGCTACAACAAGATTTACACCATATTAACTGGTGTATGGAAATAAGGCAGTTATTCCTATTGAGTTTGAATATAAGACTCTATGAATAACAGTACAACTGGGAATGCATATATCTAAAGCACAAAAAGAGATATTGTATAATCTTAATGCTTTAGATGAGATACACATAGAAGCAATTCATCATACTGAAATAGTACTAAAATAAAGGATACGATGGCATGATCAATTTATCAAGAATAAAAAATTCAATGTGGGAGACTAGGCCTTGATTTATGAATCCAAGTATAAAGACCATAAGGGGAAGTTAAAAATATGATGGCTCAACCCCTATGAGATTCAACATGTTTTTCCTAATGGAGCAGACCAGCTAACCACCATTGATGTAGTAAGATTCTCACTCTTAGTAAATGGATATAGACTAAAGCTTTATAATAAGCCATTACAAAAGGATGACTTATTACATTCTCTACAACAAAAATTTGAGATAGAATTACATGCTCCATCTACAGATATAGGCAACACATCAAGTGAAGTATTAGTAGACAAGTCACACAACTCGCCTACTAATATTTCCCAAGTATAATCATTCATAAAAAAACACCCCTCACATGCATACACGTGCACATATTATGATCATCAACATTCACTTTTATGGACATACATCAAATGCTCCTGGGACCTGTAGCAACCTGATCCAAGGAATACATACAAAGGGACTTGTTTTGCAGCTACCCATAGCCCCTATTTCACTCTATTTTTCAACCCGCCAAAAGCACTCATTTCATTCAAATCCATTTTTACCGTAGAAATTAATTCTTATCCTCTATTCCATCACCCCAACATGTGACAACTACACTCCTGTACACTTCATTCACTCTCACATCACATCATCACATACTTTGTGTAGCTTTTCATTTCAAATTGCCACTTTCCATACCATGTGCCTTCATTACACTAACTATTGCCTCTGCACGTTTGCTTGTAGTACTGTCATTTCAATTCCATCATGTCAAACATAATTCCCCATAGTTGCATGATGATGATCATATTTCCTCACACGCATCAACTTTCCCTCCTACCACACTCTCAAGTGCTTTTCATGTTATTTATTTACAATCTTGATATCTTACATACAATCCAATTTCTTACATGCATTATTTGTAATTGCTTGGAAATATTTTCTCACTGTCCTTTTTGTAGCATGCTATTTGAGGATAGATATCCCAATTAAGTTGGGGGAGGTGTATACTAGTCTACCATTCTGTTAATTTTCATTTCAAAATATTCTTTTGGCTAAAGACCCAAAGAATTCTATAAGATATCAACTATCATCTGCTACAGCATACAAAGTACAAAAAATCAGTAACATTCAAACATCTTACTAGAAACAGAAGCATTAACATCCTGAATTTTTTAATACAATAAATTATAAGTTGTAGAATCTAGTTGGCAGAATGGGAGGTGATATCATACAAAGGGAACCGGTAGCACATAATCTATTATTGGAGGACCAAAAATGCCTTCCAATTTTCTAGTAGGTTGGTTGGATGGATTATTTCCTTTAGTTGATAGAATTTAATGAGGAAATCACCCAAGAATTTGCTAGTACACTACAAAATTATGAAGCTATAGTTAAGGGATTAAGGATGGATGCATAAGAGGAAGTGATAGTAGAAGTTTCAGGGATGCCAAGGATAAGAGAATAATTTTGGCCAGAGAAGATACAACAAGAAATGAGTTTAGACTATCAGGAGATAACCCAAAATCTTTGAAAAAGGTACTAAGTGACTCTCTTTACCTTGGTTGTGGGCCTTTGTAGCCTCTTACATAGTTAAATACTTAACTTGTGATGGTAGGTAGTCTCTCTTGTATATTGTACATTTTAAACTTCTTAATTGCTTGTGCAACCAACAGTTGGTGAATGTTCCACATTTTTTGTATAACTTGTTAAAGATCTAATGTTTGCAGAATATAAGAGGGAATTTTTTTGCATTATCACATTTATATTTGGTTACTCTATTAGTCAAAAGAAGTCTCAGAATTATGTTTTCCAACATAGCTTGGGAGGAATCTTTAAGTTGCAATGATGTTGATAATATTGTTATAAGGCCTAAGGGAGAACAATTAAATAGGGAAAATGAAGTAAATGAACCCTCTATAGTTGCAACAAAATGATATGAATCCTTTGCCTCACCCGTTGCTTCACCTTGCCACAATAGTGGTAGGTAGGAAAAATAAGAAGCACACAAATCACAACCTACAACTTCTATGGGTCAACCCTAAAAAGATTAGGCACCTCGAAACCTTGCTTCTACAAGGAGCCTCTCTAAGCTCAGGTGATGATAAAGAAAGAGTACAACCTCCACTTCTACATTTAAGTAAACATAAAGGAATATGACACAACCAAAGAGGTGATCACAACACCCCAAGAGAAATATCTCTAAAAAGAAGGAAGTTGACACTCATAAAGAGAAAGTTGTGGAAATTGAAACTGAGTCAAAACATGAAGAGGAGAAGAAGCCAAGGACATTGCAATCCTTTTACTTAAGTAGCAGTAGAGAGTCTAATTCTAAGGATTTATTTACGAGGAAAAAGAGAAGACCTCAAAATATCCCTGTCTCTGAGGAAGGGTTTGTGTTTCCTAATGAGGTTGATGAAGGGATTGTTGCCTGATTTTCACCTGTGGGCTCAATCAGGCTGGGCAATCCATGCTTTCAAGTGTTCTCGAAGACCAAGTGGAGGAACATTTGCATCAAGGTTACATATTTTCTAACTTTTTTGCTTCTTGTGTAGTTGCAAGGGAAAATTATGTTTTAAATTCGGCACATGGATTAAATGTGGCTCCCACAAGGGTTGAGCCCAGTGTGCGAGTGTTCAATTTTTGGGGTGGGTCTTTGTCTTTTGTTTTTTCCTTGTTTTTCCCCTTTCTGCTTTGTTTTCCTTGGGCCCGTTTTCCTTTTTGTTTTGTCGAGGGTGGAGTCGGGACCGAACTCAAACTTTGAAACTTTTCCAAAGTTCCAGTTTCTATTTTTGTTCCGGTTTCGGTTCCATGCCTTTGTCCATTTGTTTTCTTTTAACCTTTCGTTTGAAATGGTTCCCTCTCTTTCTGTTGTTTTTATCGCTTCCTTTGGTTGTTTGGGTGGATCTTAGGAGTTCTTTTATTTTCCCCCTAAGTTTTCCTTCTAGGTCTGGTGGAGCCGGGTTCGGGGCTAAGTCTGGACAAAGAACTCGTTTAGGGTTTCAAGTTCGGATTCCATCCCGACTCCGACTTTGCCCTCTTTTGTTGTTTATTTGCTCCATTGGTTGTTTTCGACTCAGGTTTTGGGTCCCTCTTATCTGTTTCTTTATCTTTGTTTTTGTGTTTGGTGCCTTAGGAGTGTGTTCCTTTTTTGGGCTTTTTCTTTTTTCAACGGACCTGGAACTGGGACTAATTATGAACTTAGAATTCCTTCCAAGTTTTGTATTTCGTTCCGGTCCTGGTCCCAGTTCTGCCTCTTTTGTTTTGCCTTGCGCGTCTTTGATTTGGTTCCGGTTGACCCGGAACCAGGACTATAACCGAACTTTGAAACTTTTCCAAGTTTCAAGTTCTAGTTCCCTCCCAGTCCCAGTTCCGCCTGTCTTGTTCTTTTTGCTTTTTGTTCTGATCATTTGGTCGCGGGATGTTTTTCTTCCCTTCTCTTCTTTCTTTTTCCTCCTCGTCTTGTATGTTGCCAGGGGTGGGATCAGAACGAAATCCAAACATGAAACTTTGGAAAAGTTTCATGTAAGTTTCATTTTCGGATTTGGTTCTGGTTCTGATTTTGCCTGCTTTTTTGTTTTGCCATGCTCTGACTCCGCCGAAGGTTTCAGCTCAGCTCAGGGTCTTCCCGATAAGTGATTGTGTCGGTGACCACTGTGGCTATCGGTATGACTTTTTGTATTCGCTATGAGGTCCTACCGAGAGTATGATGTCTTGCCGAGATGAGATGAGTTCGCTGTGACATCTTTCCTTCAGCATATGGTCTTGCCGACATGGTGGGAGTCCCAGCGAAATAGAAAGGTTTGATATCGGGAAGAATGGAGGCCTTCGGCGTAATCTCTTTTCGACTCAGAGGGGTTTTTCCGCAACAAGGTGAGCTCGCTATAACGTCTTCCTGAAAGGGTGTGGTCTCGGCGAAAGGAGGTGCCATCGGGGAGATGTCTTGCCGATGATTGTGAGTCACACCGAGGGTTTCTCCCTTTGGTGTAACCTAAGGAATTTGCCGAGAGGTCTTCCCGACTAGAGGGGAGTCTTGCCAAAACAAAAAGATGCGAGCTCAGGGAAAAGGAAAGTAAAGTTGCCATGATGTCTCGGCGAAAGTATAAGATCCTGCTGACTAATGAGGGTCTCCATACAGTGTTTTAACCTTGGCAAGAGGTCTTACCGAAACATGGGTGTCTCACCGACAAAGGAGCACAATGGTGTAATGATAGGACTTCGATGTGAGGTCTCCCTGACTTGCCAGCATCTCACCGAAAGAAATGTTTGAGCTCAAGGAGGTGGTTTGTTTTCGCTAAGAGGTTTCACCGATAGAAAAAGGTCTCGCCAAGAGGGATTGATATCAGTGTAATGTTTCATCGAAGGTTGGGGATCTCACCGAAGAAATCAGAGCTCAGGGAGAATGAAGGTCTCACCGTCGAGGTGAGGTCTTGGCAAAGGAAACAAGTTCGACGAAAGGTCTCGCCGACTAGGCAGTGTCTTCCCGACTGGATGGGCTCTCGCCAAAACAAGAAGGCTCACCATGAGGTCTTCCCGAAAGTGAAATGTCTTGCCAATGGTCTGGGTGACGGCCACTATGGATGTTGATATGACTTTTGGGCTTGCTATGAACTCTTGTCGACAGTTGTGAGCTATGCCGATAACAGCTAAAAAGCATAGTCGCATTAGGGAGACACGATTAGTGTCTCACCGACATGTGATTCTGTCTGAGGGATCTCTAACCGTTTGAAAATCTACGTGGCTCAAGTTTGACCAATCGGAGGTAGCTGAGGACGCACCGTGAGCCGTTTAACTGTTTGACCCCTGCCCCCTGAAAGGAAGATCGACAGAATGCAGCGATATGAATCTGTTATGAGATAAAGGATGATGGGGTGGCTCGGTGAAGCAATGGCGTTTGAATCTAATGGGGTAAATCTAATGCTACTTCTCGAAGGGGGTCAAATTGTTGAAAGATATGGAGCAAGAAGAAAGTCAAAGAAGAAGAAACCATGAGTCACAGTGACAGCTGGGATCGCTACTGGTAAGGGGGCATCGACATTAATGATAATGCTTTAGAGTATTCAAAGCGAGCAGGAATAGGAGGCTCGAACTTGGACAGCGGGGATATGCATTCAATGTAGAATTAGCTCCATTGGAAAAGATCTAAGGGTAGATCTTTTGGAAGACTGATATTTTTGTAAGCCCTAGGGGACGACACTCTTTGGTATATATGGAATTTTTGCATTTTTTGTAAAGCGGTTCTTGGTTAGGAGATTGCTGAAAGAGCATTATTCAGACTTTGTAACTAATTTTTATGAATACTATAGATTTGTAACATAGAGACTCCTTATTTTCTCAATAGAAAGTCATTTCCTTCACAGATTTTCTTTGTTGTTTTAGTGACTGGTTGTGAGTTGCATGATAAAATTTTGTGTGATCCTTTATTTTATCAGATTCCTTCAGTACTGGATGCAAAGAACTTTATGTCATAAAACAGGTTTATGTTAGTGATCTCTTTCTATTGTGTCTATATCTGTGAAAACATCTTTGTTTTCCTTGTGTTAAGCATTAGAACAGTCAGAACCTTACATAGATTAGTTTTTATAAACATAAATCTCTGTATTGTGAGATTGTTTAGCTCTATTGAGATTTTCTATGAGTTTTTTGCAGTATTGTCATATTTTTATCTTTGGTGTATCACTTGTTAGTGATGGGTTTTAATTCAAGTATATCCTTCTTACTCTTTTCCTTATCATTCTTTAGTTTTCTCAAGATATCTTAAGGGGAACCAGCCCGTAATCTAGAGGTCCACTTCATTCCTAGGTCACCGACAACCTTGAAGTGTTCCCATGTGTCAATAGGTTGCTATAGTTGATAGCTTAGCAAGGGTGCAAACTTTATTTGACAACAGGGATGTTTTTGGAAAAGATGAATTGAAAAATATAAAAATAAAGAATTAAGGGAAAATTTGTAGAGGATAAAGGATTTAAAAGAGCAACTCAAAACATACCAATAGAGGGAGAGTAACAGGGATGTTAGAGTTAGGGAATTGGAGGAAAAATTACAAAAAATTGTGCAAGGGTCAAGGTTGGAAACATTAGCACAACTGGCTATAGTTGAAATGTGAAAAAGGACTCAACACCTTGTAAACCTAATTGAATACCCAAGGACACCTAATGCTCCCATCGTGGTAACACTCGACATAGAATTGTGGAACAAAATAAAGGAATTTTCTCAAAATTAAAAGGACTATGAAAATTAAAAATCAAAATTATTGGAAACTCATACGAGAGTAGTTGAAAAATAAGAAACAAAGGTTAAGAAATTTAAATTAAAGATAGAAGAATTGGTGGACAAAATAGTCCAACTATTGAGGTGTAGACCTTTGACCAAGGTGTATACTCTATCTCCCCAAGAAAAATTTCTTAGTTTTTAGTTTATCCAAGTAATTAGTGACCTCCCTCTTGTAGTAAATTCACCAACACTGCTTTTAAAATTATTCTAGCAATCTACACCAGAAATGCAAGAATAGATTACATGTGACCTAATTCTTCCCTAGGAAACTAAATAGAACCCAATTACATTTTTGGGGGATGTTCAACTCAGAGAATTAGCTTACTATATCAGGAATGAACATATGAGGGGAAAATTTTATCGAGAATATTAGGAAAGACAAAAATCATCCCCTCTTCAATTGAGGGAAGAATCAAAAGATCCAAAAGTAGTGGTAGATCAGTGGATAGATCTTATAGAAAAGGAGGGAGTGGCAGTGAAAATAATGGAATGTAGAGAAAAAGACTACAAGAGATTTAGGAACTTGCAGTAGTAACAATTAAATAGGCGCTTAAATTTTCCTAGTATAGATGGAGGAAGCTTACCTCATAACTCAAAAAGAAGGAACCCCATTCCATTTTCGACTGTGGAAACAGTTAGAAGAGCACATAAGCACATCACTATTGCCCTAAAAAATGGAATCACTTGGATTCCCCTTACCTTTCATCCTCCTCTCCTTCTATTTCCTATCCCACATTAGACAGGAAAGAAACAAGAGAGGAAAATATATCAAACCATTAAGGATTTTACTTGAAGTTGGAGACGGGGTAACTAGAATGGTGGACTACAGGGAAACTAAATTGCAATATAACCTTCGGCCTTGAACTTGCTTGAGGACAAGCAAGAGATTAAGTTGGGGGAAATGATGAGCCATAGAATTAACTAGTTCCTGCTATAATTTCATGATTTCTATCTTATTTCTACTAACCTTTTTAAGACCTTTTTATATACCTTTAAGTATTTCAAGCATTTAAAGACTATGTATGTGATATTAATGATTGTATGCATGAATTTCAAATGTATAGGAGTAGTAGAATTTTTTGATTAATTATAGTGATTAACTATGAATGTGCCACTATAAATAAGACTAACCCTTGCAACTCAAAGACTTGTCAAACTACAACATAAGGATTTCTAACCTATAACAAAGGGGTGACGGTTCAGAATAACGAAGGAGTCAATTGGCCATGATATTAGCATTTTTTCCAAAATGAGATGAAGACTACAGTTGGGAGTCATGAACACAATTATCCATGTGAAATTCCATCTGCTAAATAAACTTGGAAGAAGAAGAAGTGTGTTTTGAATAGGAATGATAGTTATTACGAGGATGATCTATCCAACACATTCCTATCATATAACAACTTTCTTATAAGATGTAAAATCATTGTTTGATTTATGCACTTTTGCTTCCAATAGTTAGTTGTTTTTATAACTTTAATGAACTCAAGTCCTCTTCCTATATTCTGGGAAGAGTCAATGTTTATGGATAATTCTGTTTATAGTTTGATAATAAATAGACTCTAATAGGCCCTATTTAAGAAGGTGTTCTATTAAGAGACCAAAGTAGTTAGAAGATATGTGCTAGATCTTTGTCAAAGTTAGATTGAATAGACCAAAGTAGTTAGAAGATATGTGCTATATTCTGGGAAGAGTCAATGTTTGTGGATAATTTTGTTTATAGTTTGATAATAAACAGAGTCTAACAGGCCCTATTTAAGAAGGTGTTCTATTAAGAGACCAAAGTAGTTAGAAGATATGTGCTAGATCTTTGTAGAAGTTATATTGAATAGCGGTTGCTACATTGTGCTTGATGTTTGATATATTACAATAAATAATATTTCTCTAGATATTTGATTTATTGAGTTAATTAAAGATATTGTGGAACATAGAACTCAAGCAAGGGCCACTTGAGGTATTGCCAAGTCCACATAATAGTAATTAGTTAGACTATGCATTGAAGCTATAAATTTCAATTCTTAGTGTACATTGCAATCCATTGTTATTTCAAGATTTCCAATTCAATATTTAATTCTATATTCAACTTGATGATTAAGTTAGAATAGATGCACACTGCAACATCGATTAATTAGTTACATTCCATGGAAGTAGTAGGTACCCATAGAACCTAGTAGTAGTTAGATTACTTATTCTATTTTCTTTAAGTAAAAGTTATTTTGAATTATTCTTTTAGTATCTATACTTAGTTTATTAAGATAAGATTTATGAATGCATATACAATGCCAACATCATCTTCAGTTTATGATTCCTTGGTTGAAAATTAAATGAATCCCCTCACTAATTATGAATTAGTTAGATATGAAGGATCTTTAGGTCTATTAAGCTGTGTGTATGAATACCTACACCATCTAATTAGATATTAAGGGAAATCTCTACATTAGGATTCAGAGAACAATCGTCCTTCTTAACCCTTACCATTATTTCATCATAAGAATTGTGTCTTCTTCCCAATCCCCGATCCTTGATGTCATATCTTCTGCCTTCGATAATTGGGTCTTCATCATGTAGAGGCCTACTAATGTTTAAGAAACTTGGTGCCAAACACATAATTCAGAGAGGAACCTACTGAACAATCCATTAAACCCTTGAAATACCTTCATTTAATTTATCAACCAGGGCTAACATAAGCTTTTGATGATGTTGGCACTGTATGTGCTTTCAGAGACTCTTCAATACCTATATCATCCTAGCATAGGTGTTTACACATATTGGAAATGCTAAATTGTATAATAGTGAAAAGAGGTAATTTTGAAGCTATTGCTACAGGCACTTACAACTAAAGATTATGACTAGTTCACTGTCAAGAAATGAATTTTGTATTTAACCAACACTTTCTAACTCAACTAAATTGAACTCTGAAGAATAGTGTATGGAACAAGTAAATCATTGTTATCCTCGAATCCAGTTGCACCAAATTCATGATATAACCCCCTACAAAACTTGTCTATTTCATAGTTCTGTGTACTTCAAGCGCACAAAATGAGGAAAATTTCAATTCACCTTGATGCATGGTTCAAAACCTCGAACAGTGCATTTGAGTGTTCTCCCCCGTCCATCTTTTGAAGAGCTTCCAAACGAGTATCTTTGTCAACTCTCAACCTTTGGGAGTTAGTCAAATTGTGAAACATGTCAAAGCGCTAATTTTCAGTGCTCCTACACGTGCCTTAGTCAAATTTCAATCCCAAGTGTTGGAGAGCTGAAAATCAATGCTCCTACACTTTGCCACCATCTTTGAGATGCATGAGTGTTGATTTTCAATGCTAGTGCATTTTTCCCTTGATCAAGTTTTTGAGATGCACAAGCGGTAAAAATCACCACTTGTGCACTTTTTGTTCTCTCAAGTCTACTTCATGCACAAGCCGTGATTTTCACCGCTTGTGCATCTTTTTCGCCTTTTTATGTGTCTTCATTAATGAGAACGTCCAGTTCATTAATGAATTTTTAGTGACTAAATAAAGTCATTTTAAGTTTATCCTTCCTCATTTCTTTTCCATTCTCTCTCCCTCCTTGCATGCTGGTCTCCATCCAACTCCAAGCTCGATCACGTTTGAAGATTTCCTCAAGCTTTCATAATAGGATTTTTGAGTTTTTAAAAGGTATGCAGTGGCTCTTTCCTCTTCGTCAAACTTTTCCTTTTTTCGTTGCTTTTCAAGATATATGGATTTTAATTCGCCTTCAAATACATTTTCCTTTTGTTTAGGGTTGGATCTTTTCATGTTTCGAGTTCTTCTTCGTTTAAGCAAATCGAACCCTTCTTTTCTTCCTTTGTTCTGCACATTTTTCTTATTTGTGCCCTGGGTTTGTTAATTTCTATCTTGCAAGTGTGCCCTAGTGATATTCCCAGCACTTTGTTTTGCACATTTTCTTATTCAAGTTTGTCATCTCTCCCCACCGTTTTTCCCTATCATGCTCAAACAGTGAAATTTCTAGTCTTTGCAAGTAGTATGATGAAATTTTCAATGTTATTCAAATGAGTCATCCCTCTTGTCACATGTTTGAGTGGGATAAATCACTGCTCGAACATAGAAGGTCTTTCCATACAAATTTCAAGGCGTTGAAATTTCTCGTTACACCACTAGAGATTTTCACCAACTCCAAATGTAGGAGAGGTGAAAATCACCGCTCCTACATGGAGTATTATGACTTTGAATGGTCAAGCGATGAAAAAGGCCGCTTATGCATTCAAATCATGAAGGATGAAAGACATGCTCGAGCACTAAAAATCAACGCATACATGCCCAAGAGCTAAAATTTAGCGCTTCAACACTTGTTTCCAAATGAACTTCTCATAAATGTAGAGGTACTGATTTTCAGCACCCCAACACTTTGATTTCTCAAAGTGCCAACACATGTAGGAGTGCTAAAAATCAACGCCCCTACATGTAAATCACTATCCCAAGTGTAGGAGCGTTGATTTTCAGCGCTCCTACATAAAAAGCAGTTTTTTTCTATTAACACTTTGAAATCACTTCGCTTGCGCTCCAAACCCCATTTCTTTGCTCATGCTCCATTTTTTGTGCAAAATAGCTCATTCATACTTGTTCTAAATTTCCTGGTCACTCCATGCTTTCCAACACTGGAATTTTTCTCCTAACATCTGTTGATTCACTATTCTTGCAGTTCCTCTCAAGATCTCATCAGGTGATCCAAGAAGGTGATATCCCTTGATCTTGTTGTTTCTAGATGACAACAAGGAGGCCTTTGTCATCTTCTAAGAAAGAGGGAAAAATGAAATACAAATATAAGGGTGTCTTTCTTCCCACCATGGTGATCTGAAAGGTGAATGAAATTAAAGACACCAAAGTTGGTCATCAGGACCTTGAGGATTTTGTAGAAAGAATTGAGAAAAATCCCTTAGAAGATAGCTTGAGAGCTATTGTCCATAGCAATTTGCACCTGGTATCCACATTCTTGACTTATGCTCATAATACAAATTTTATTCTCCAGGTTTCATCTCACTACATCAGAGATAGCAGAAGTGTAATAGACTCCTTGGGACAAGTCATGATGAGACTAGATCCTAAATTCTTTGATATTGTTTTTTGAGTTCCCTGTATGGAACAATATACGAAGATCTTAATGCAACGGGGACACGAGATTTATGATCAAGATCCAACTAAGGCTAAAAATTTGATTAATAGCCAATGGTTGAAAACACCTAGGCCTACTATCTCAAGATGGCCAAAGGGGCTTCCTAGGAGTGACTTTAAAGAGGATGTCAAGGATATGATTACCCTCCTAAGCAAGGTGAAAGGATTGCCCAAGTCATCTCATTTTCAAGAGTGGATGTATGAATACATTCAAATCATCGGGAGAAAGAAAGCTCATATTCATTAGGGAACACAATCAGTGATGAAATTCATGAGCAGTTGATAAATGTGCCAACCACTCTGAAGTTATACATAACTTCTTGTTTGGTGTATGATGTTGTGATGAGGCAATTTCAAGGGATATCTACTAAGGGAAACTGACATTATGTACCTATGTATGAATATTTTTATCAGTTGAAACTGAAAGAAACTCTTCATCATTTCAGAAGAGTTACAAATGCCTTCTTTGCAACCCTTCCATTTAGTTTTGATCCAAATATTGAAAAGAAGAGAGTGTCGGATGAGGCATACAAAGTGGTAAGGTTGGTTGTATCTTTTTTCAATTTCCAACTTTCACCTATATGAGGGTAGGTTGCTATACTGGGTGCCCTTACATGTTGCCTAGATATCCCTCAAACAAGTGGATACTCATGGAGCTATGCAGAAAATTGATCTCGGTCCACAAGGAATGCATGAGAATTCACAAACCGGGTTTCAAGTTTCCACTAACAATTGGGAGGTATATTGTTCACAGTGTACAAAAGGAAAAGTCAGTCTATGCAGAAATGCAAATCGTATCTATTAGAACATACAAATATAGATTTGACTTTGAATACTGGGATGTGAAGAGGAAATTGAAGAATGATCACCAAAATTTATACCACTTTGAAGACATATGAGTGTACTATAGGGATGAAGAATACATCAGCAAAATGGACTTTTGCAGGCTAATAGTAGAGCAAATTAGAGAGCTGGGTGTAGTTGATCTACCAGAGGATTTTCAAGATCTTGGCGACATCCTAAACTTTGCTTATGAAGAAGATGAGATTGCTAAGAGCCCATTACCTCTGATTCAATGGTCTAAAAATGAAATTATCTCTATCAGGGAAGGGCTTGCTCCCATCTTGCACGACACAACAAAATGGTTGCATAAACACAATTTCCAAATGAAAGCTTTCAAGACCAAATTAGAAGGATAAGCACCAGGAGCAGAAACTAGTCAATGGCCAGAACTCCACACAAATAAAAAACAAGTGGCTACTGCCTCTTCTTCCCAAAGAGGTCCTAGAATCAAGTTCATTGTTGGTAAGAAAGTTACACAAACTGTTGAAGAACAGGAGGCAATAAAATCTGAACGTACACATGTAGAAGGAAAAGAGCTTGCTTCTGAGGAACAAAATTCTAAAGAAGAAGAAGGAAATGAAAGTGAAGAATCTGAAGAAGAAGAGTTTGTAGAAGAAGAAGAGTCTGCAAAAGAAGAGGAGTCTGAAAAATATGAAGGAGAAAAAGAACGTAATGAGGAGGAACTTGGGCATGACAATGAACAATCTCTATCTCCACATGAAAATGTTGTCGGAAATCTTCACCGAATGTCATCTCTTGTTACCTCAAATGTTCCTCATACACCTCCCAATCTTAATAGTCCTCCACCTCCTCTTCCTACTTCACCTCCTCCCACATCTACCATACATGCAATGGACATTTCTCTTCCCCCTGCAGTATCAATCGTGCTTGCCACTCCTCCTATAGTTTCAAACCTACAAACTGTTGATGTCTTGTCAAAATCTCCCTCATCCATCCCAAGTTTTTCATCTCCATCTTTTGACATTTCATTTGAAGCTGAATTTGATAGATTTATTAATGAGTCTTTGCAGAGTCAACTTGGTATGCAGTCTACTAGAGCAATCATGACAAATACTACCTCGATTGTTACCATACGAATAATTTCTATAGAAGTAGCTGTGACACAAGAGTTGACTGTGAGTCAAGAAGCATATACTTCCTCCCTTCCTCCATGGTTGGTCTCTCAAGTTTCAAAGCAAAAGAAAAAAAATGATCTCTCCAAAAGAGCTCAATCTTGAAGAGATAGCTCCTCAAAAATCCAAGGGGAAGAAAAAGGAAAAATTACATTCAAGGCTTCATGTTGACAAAACTGGTCATAAGTTTGTAGAGATTATTCTACCCCTACAAGAGGAAGGCGATGTAAACATGGAAGACTACACAGTCACGAAAGTCCAACTCAAAAAAATGATAAATGAAAGTGCAAAGGCAAATGCACAGGTGGTCGTAGATGCATTACTAGGAAGGCTTGACAAGATGGAACATGCCTGAAATATGTACAAGGAGAAGGTCAAGTGTTATGCAACTGTTTTGAGGAAACTAGCAGGCTCTTCATAAAATGTACAACCTTTGGCTATGGTAAGCCTTGAGGAACCAATAGTGAAAAAGGCAGAGAATTTTGCCTCTAAGAGTAAGGTGTTGTATGATTTCATTGATGAAATGATAGAACATGGTTCACAAGTCATAGTGGCTACGGATGAGAAGGCCACTCAGATAGCCAAGCTAAAATCAGGGCTCGATAAAGAAGCAAGCATACTTTCCCAAGAGCAAAAAGAAATGGAAAAATTCCTCTCGTTTTGGTCACGAATGAAAGAGGCAAAGCTGAGTAAGTTGGTAGAAGTTGGGGTAATTCCCAACAAAGAGAAATATGTAGAGGTAAGAGAATCTCTCAAGCACCACATTCAAGTAATCAAGTCTCTTATCGATGATATCCACCAAGTACAAGAAGATGTCGAAGGGCATTGTGTTATCCTAGAAAATGGAATTAAGGAGTTACTGGGTAAGCTCCTTGATGAAGATCATATTTTCCTCCCGAAGAGTGAACTTTAACAGATCTACAAGGAATCCTTCATGAAGCAAGTGGAGGATGCAAAATTTTCAAAGACCTCCATGCATGAAATTTGTGACATACAACTTTCTCTTGATAATCTCAAGACGCATCTTGACATATAATTTGCAAGAAGATTCACTCATCTGCTAAAAGATCAATCACCAGATTTCACACCATTATGGATTACACTATTTGTCTAGATGAGGCATTCATCCTAGAGACAAAGAAGAGATATGAAGACTTTTGTGCCCAATGCAAGGAACCATGAAGACTTCTTTTCATCTCCAGTGTTAGTTTTTTCTTTCATTTACGCATTTTGTAAACAGTTCTCGACATCTTACATGTCTTTTTCCAAGATGTAATTACATGTAAAAACATAGATGTTTTCCTATAAAGATGGACAACATTTTTGAATAAGTCAACTTGTTAGTTGAAATTTTCCTAAATTTACTCACTTAACTTTCCTAAATTCACTCATCTACTTTTCCTAGATTTGCTCTTCCCTCTATTTTATAAATATGAGGGGATTCTTTTGTAATAGTTATCTTTTATCTTTTTCAATGAAGTACTGCCCTTTTTGAGAAGCAAATACATGAAACTTTGTGTTCATTTTTGTGTATCTATTTTGATCAATAAAGAAGAAAGTTGCATACCAGACTTTGTGTTGGAATTGATTGATATTGGTAGTTATTAGTGATTGAGATATAAAGGGCTTTGATTAAATCCATGTAAACTTTGTGTTGCACTCTTTTATTCAAATAATTTATGTTACATGATTGAATGTTGTGGGTGAACTATCTACAAGACTTTGTGCTTGTATTTCTTTGTGTTGTCCGTGGATCTATTGTGGAGTATCTAGAAGACTTTGTGCTTCTAATACAACATTGGTTACACATTTCAAGGATTCATTGGTGAAAGCTACGAAATGACTTTGTGCCTTCATGAGTTTTCTTGTTTTATCATTTATCATTATTATGCTGGTATTCTTGGTATTTGCTTTGACAAGACAAGAATATCAGAATTACTACTTTGTTTTTAGTTTGAAGTTATATTGTATCAGGAACTCAAAATCGTGAAGCACTGTAAAACATATTCTCTGAAAAAAGAGATAATTATGAATTTGACACACCCCCATCTATTAATCGTAGTGTACAAAATTGTAAATACTTAATTATCTTTACTTGGTTTCAATAAGTTGTAAAAAGGGCACCTCCCCTTTCTGAGAGGAGAGATTGTATCTCACACAGTTGTGGTTGAAAGCAAGTTTTGTGATCTATTAAAGGGATTACATAATTTTCACCTAACATTTTTTTGGTGACTCCATTGGGGAACTTCATGCACAATTAAAGCCTCGTACTTTTGATTGAATTGAATAAGTTTTCCAATATCTATGATCTTGTGTATTTTTATTTTTAATCTTTATCTTCTTTAGATCTCCATTCTGGCGGATAGAAGGTATACTTGAGGATTGAGGGATCAAGGAGTAGCAGATCCACTTTTTCAAGACTTGTTGCAACATAATTCTCCACTTACTCCTCCGCGAGTAAGGTCACCATTGAAACGGACAACTAGTTATCCTCCACGAAGGCTAAGATCTCCTCTTTCGAGTGAATCCTCTATTTTCCAAAAAGTTCCAGCGCAAGTATCTGTTGTGCAACCCATCATGGTTGTACCACCTACAAGACCTTGGGGAAATCCTTTCGATCCCCTCCGTTTGGCTGCACCTCTGCATGAACCTCCACATGTTTCGAGAAAGCATATTCTGAAGTTTCTAGGTGATGACAAACATCTTGATGAACACATTGTTGCCTTTTACATTATTTGTGGTGTTCTTGGTGTGGAACACAAAGACGTTGTGAGGCTGTTCATCGAATATCTACAAGGAGTTGATGTTGAATGGTTCTATACTCTTCCAGCTGCTTCTGTCACTAATTTGCATCAAGTTCAAAGAAAGGTTCAAACCTGTTGAAGATGCACATGCCTTATTGGCACAACTTACAACCATGTGGAAAGAGGCCTATGAACCCATGCTTGAGTTTGTGGCTAAGTTTAATAAGCTAGTGACCAGAATCCAAACGAGGCGAGACCAATAGATCATAATTTGAAGTGCTTCTTCATCAACACGCAACTCCCCAAAGTAATTTTTTTCTTGCATAGGGAAGCTCTCACCAATCTTGAAGCAACTCAACAATTAGCTACTAGTCTCGAAGATGACATGATCCTTGCTGGAGAAATAAGGATGAATACCAACAACAATAAGAAGATGCAAGCATCAAGATCTTTAGCTTCTAATGCTAATGCTTCAAGTGCTAATTCTAATTTTGTTGATCCCATAGTTCAAAGATTGGCAAACAAAATCTTGGCTTTGAAAAAGAAAGTTTCCTTAAACAACACTTGCAAGGATGTTCCAAGAAGGACTTTTCCTAACTATGTTGGAAACAAAAATCAGAATCGTCTTCCAACACCACAAGGCAGGCTCGCACTTGAAGCTCCACCTACCAATATTGCCACTAGATACTATGAGGCCAAACAAGATGAATACGCACAGCCGGATTATCCCATGGAAGAAAGTGTTGATCTCTTTCAAGATGAAGAAATCGAATCAGCTGGCAACTCCAACATTGGCTATTTGCAAATGGTGAATGAATCTAAGGAGGAGGACCTGGTGACAGATGCATATGTTGTCTTTATGTGGCAACAAAAAAATCAGCTTGACCAAACTCAAGCTACTGCTCCACTGATAAGGGAGAAGCCGCTAGTTACCATTGCCAAAAGAGGGTCACCTCTGCCTTGGCAACCAAAAAATGTAGCAAATAAACAAGTAAGTGCTCCTAGTCCCCCTCCATCAGTTCCTGCTATTCCCAAAGCCAATCTCCTAGTTCCGAAGACCGGTGTGCCTTTTGTTAAACCTATCAGTGAAGTTACCACATCCACTTTACAAACTTATTTCCAGGCTTTTGACATTATTGATCATGCCAAGAAAACCAAGATCCAAATGTCTAAAGCCAAATACCTCAAGGCAAATCCGGACCAATTTGATAATCTTGTCAAGTTCATGAAGGATAAAGGAATTACCCCAAATCAAGATTCCTCTTTTGATATTCTTGTTGCTCCAAAGCCCACAATGCCACAAAATAACCTTGTTTCTACCCCTCCAATTGCATCTGGGCGTATTGATTCATTATTTATTTCTTTACTTGTCAATGGCTTTAAATTACGCAACTGTGTTATAGATTTTGGTGCATCAGATAAAGTGATGCCAGCCAAGGTAGCTATTGCCTTTGAATTGAATCTAACCAAAACCTTTAGCCGTTATTTCTCCATGGAGAAAAAACAAGTACCTTTGATCGTTCAGATCAAAGATGTGCAGTACACATTTTCTACATACCTAGAAAAGAAAATAAAGATGATAGTTCTAGTAGCCGACATGTCATCATCTTACGAAATCCTCCTTGGACGCAATTTCTGTAAAGATGTTGGAGGTGAGCTAAACATGGACATGTTTGAAGCCAGGATACCTATGAAAGGCATGATGCAGAAGTTGATTCCTGAAGGGAGTCAAAATTCTTAGTGACACAATCCAATGATCCAAGGGCTCAAATTCTGTTTGAGTATTTGGGTGTTGGAACATATTATTTGCAAACAGAAGAAGTTGGTGAATCTTCAACAAGGCATGAGTTGGAGAGTGTTGATTCTTTCTCGATGACAAATGAGTAATCATCAAATGATTTGTCTATCTCAGATCATGAAGCTTCATCAGATGATGAAGCTATAAATTTTAATACTGTCAGTCTTGGTGACCCAAACGGTGTTTGTTACTTAAGTTTGATGGTAGTTGCTCTTCCACTAGTTCTGGAGCAGGAATGGTTTTCATTTCCCCTAAAGGAAAATTTTTCCCTTTCTCTTTCAAATTATAGTTTGACAACACTAATAACATTCTCAAATATGAATCTTTGTTATTAGGAATGCAAGTTACACGAAAGAAAGGTATCAAAAATCTTCATGCACAAGGTGATGCTAAGTTGATAGTGTGTTAGGTAAGGAATTTGTACTAGACAAAAAATGACAGACTTAGGAATTATCACAATCTTGTTTGGGATTACATTGAAGAATTTGAGGCTTTTGATATATCTGTAGTTCCAAGGGAATACAATGACAAAGCTGATTCCTTAGCAGTTTCAACCACACTCTTGATACCACATAAATATTTTCATGGTTCTACCAATACCATCGAGTTGGTTTTCCCCTCAAGTGTTCCTGATAATTTAGAGAACTGGCAGATTTTGAATGATGATAATCAAATTGTTTCCTTTTTGGAGAAGGCAATTTTTTTTGATGAATTGTACTTTGAAGGAAGTGATTCTCCACATCGAGAATCTATTTTTGATATGGATCCAATTACAGGCGAAGAGTTCTTACAACTAAAAGGGAATAAAATTCCCAAGGGATTGGTATCTCTAGAGAAACTTTTTGATAAGCATGATCGCTATGTCAAGAAACAACTCTCATACTCTGATTCATCTAATGAGGTTGAACAAATCAACTTAGGAAATGAAGTAGATCCTAAGATGGTAAACATTTGTAAGTGTTGCACAACTAAATAGAGAAGGCAATTTGATAAGTTGTTACAAGAATATATGGATATCTTGGCATATTCATATGAAGATCTAAAATCCTTACAACCGAAGGAGGTGCAACTGACATTCCTTTTAAAATTGGAGCATTTCCTTATAAACAAAAGCAGAGGCAATATAACCCAAATATTTCTAGAACAATCCTTGCGGAAGTTCAAAAAATGTCGAACACCCGAATAATTTTTCCTATCCATCATTCAACGTGGATAACAAATATTGTTCCCGTTCGTAAGAAAAATGGTGAGATTCGTATTTGTGTGGATTTTTGAAATCTGAACCAACTATCGCTGAAGGATAATTATCCTCTTCCAGTAATGGACCAAGTTCTTCAAAACGTGACCAGATCTAAAATGCTCTCCATGCTGGATGGTTTTTTTGGTTACAACCAGATTGAATTCAATTAAAGTGATCAACACAAGACAACTTTTACAATTCCATGGGGTACCTTTGCATATCGAAGAATGCCTTTTGGCCTGATCAATGTTAGCGCCACATTTCAACAAGCTATGGACTTGGCTTTTCGTGATGTGCTGGATAAGTTCATTGTGTTGTATCTTGATGATCTTACAGTTTTTTCTAAAAAACATCATGAACATTTTTACCATCTAAGGAAAATATTAGAAATATGTCGACAACATGGTATTTCCTTGAACCCTAAAAAGTCAATTTTTGGGGTTACAGAAGGTAAACTTCTTGGTCACGTGGTGTCCACAAAAGGTATCAAGATTGACTAAAAAAGAGTTAAAAATATCAAATCACTCACTCTGCCATCAAGCAAGAAGGTTGTTCATTCCTTCTTTGGCAAAGTAAATTTTCTGTGAAGATTCCTTCTAGACTTTGTAGAAAAGACTCGTCATATTGTTAATATGATGAAAGGTACTACCACTTTTCATTGGAGGACAGAAGGAAAATTTTCATTCGATGATATCAAGGAGGCCATTGGTCATGTTCCAGTTTTAGTCTACCCAAAGTACATGAAGGAATTCATCATGTATAGTTATGCTTCCGAGCATACACTTTCGACAATTCTGGTGCAAGAAAACAATGAGGGTTTTGAATCCCCGATGACATTCATCAGTTGTCCTCTACAAAATTATGAATTGACATATTCCTAGATGGAAAAACATGATTTTTCTATGGTCAAAGTTGTTAAACATTTCCGGTTCTACATTCTTAATAGCCATGTCAAATTCCTATTTCTAGATTCAACTGTTAAGTCTATCTTAACACAACAGGAATTTGGAATGAAAAGAGGCAATTGGATTACCAAGATTCAAGAATATGACATGGATATAAAGCATACCAAGTTGATAGATGGGTGAGGTTTGTGTCAGCTCATTTATGAAAATAATCCTGATGAAGAAGTTTTAGAGACTGAAGAGTCAGATCCAAGTGAACTTCCAATGGTATTATTCGTTAGTAAAACTGATGAGTGGTATTCCAACATTGCCCATTTTCTCACTTGTGGGGAATTTCCTTATCATTTGACTCCAAAAGAGAAAAGGACCATCAAACTAAAGTCAACAAACTTTTTCTTATGGGACAATGGTTTTTACAAACGTACATTGGATGGAACTTTCTTATGATGTGTTGATGAAGAACAACAAGAAAGATTGTTGAAGTCATATCATGACTTAGCATGTGGAGGACACTTTTTAGCACTAGTTATCACTCACAAGATCCTAAGAGAAAAGTACTACCGACCTACACTCTTCCAGGATGCGTACTCTTGGGTGCGTAAATGTGAATTGTGTCAATAGTTCGTAGGTAAGCCAAAGCTAGCGGCTTTTCCTTTAAAACCAGTTGTTATTGAAGAGCCCTTCCAACAGTGGAGAATTGATTTTATCGATGCAGTGAATCAACCATCAAGTGTGGGACACACCTATGTCCTAACTACAATTGACTACTTCACCAAGTGGGTGGAAGCAATTCCAACTAAGCATGCTACTTCTGAAATGGTATGTAGTTTCGTAAAAGAAAATATCATTTCCAGGTTCGGTGTGCCAAGAAAAATTGTTGTTGAGAATGCTTTTTCCTTCTCATCAAGCGAGATAACTGAGTTCTATTTTGAACATGGCATAACTTTGTCTCATTCATCCAACTATTACCCACAAGGTAATGGTCAGGCTGAATCAAGCAACAAGAACTTGGTGACTATAATCCACAAGCTAGTGGATGAGAATCGACGTTTGTAGCACAAAGCTTTATACAATGCTTTATGGGCAAAAAAAATAACTCCAAAGTGGGTGATTGGTATGTCTCCTTTCCAACTCTTGTATGGGTTAAATGCAAAAATTCCCATAACCTTAGAAATTCCAGCCCTCAAATTGGCTAAGGCCATTTAGGATGAGACTTTTGATAATTCAGTCAATAAGCGGATAATGTATCTCTCTGAATTGGAAGAGAAACGAGTTCAGGTGGCTAACCGTATCACAGAGCATTAGGACCAAGTCAAGAAGCTTTTTGAAAAGAAGGCCAAGTCTCATGAGTTTCAAATTGGTGATCTTGTTCTCTTATGGGACAAGCGAAGAGAACCAAAGGGTATGCACGGGAAGTTTGATTCACTGTGGACAGGACCTTTCAAAGTTCATCAGTTGCATGGTGAAAGAAGTCTCCTCTTGGCATAGGAGGATGGAACACCATTTTCTCTTCCTCACAGTGGGAAACATCTCAAACACTTTACACAGTAAGGTGGCAGGTGTTCAAATGTAAATATTTTAATTACAGTCCTTGTGTCTTTTTGTTTTTGAGTCTTTTTGTTTTTGTCACCGGACTCTATGCCCAATGGATGGATAAAGGCACTTGATTTTGGAGTTCTTCTCCCTTCCATCATTTCTAAGAATGACTGAAGGAAGCTCCCCAGCTAGAGCCAACTGTTATCCTTGAATCCAGTTGTGCCATATTCATAGGATAACCCCTACAAAACTTGTCCATTTCATAGTTTTGTGTACTTCAAGCACGCAAAATGAGGAAAATTTCAATTCACCTCGATGCATGGTCCAAAACCTCAAACAATCTATTTGAGTGTTCTCCCCCTTCTGTCTTTCAAAGAGCTTCGAAATGAGTATCTTCGTCAACTCTCAACCTTTGGGAGTTAGTCAAATTGTGAAACATGTCAGAGCGCTGATCTTCAGCGCTCCTACATGTGCCTTAGTCAAATTTCAATCCCAAGTGTTGGAGCACTGAAAATAAACGCTCCTACACTTTGCCACCATCTTTGAGATGCACAAGCATTGATTTTTATCGCTAGTGCATTTTTCCCTTGGTCAAGTTTTTGAGATGCACAAGCATTGAAAATCACTGCTTATGCACTTTTTGTTCTCTCAAGTCTACTTCATGCACAAGTGATGATTTTCACTGCTCGTGCATCTTTTTCACCTTTTTTATGCACCTTCATTAATGAGAATGTCCAGTTCATTAATGACCTTCTTTTAGTGACTAAATAAAGTCATTTTAATTTTATCCTTCCTCATTTCTTCACCATTCTCTCTCCCTCCCTGCGTGTTGGTTTCCATCCAACTCCAAGCTGGATCATGTTTGAAGATTTCCTCAAGCTTTCACAATAGGATTTTTGATTTTTTAAAAGGTACACATTGGCTCTTTCCTCTTTGTCAAGCTTTTTCTTTTCTGGTTGCTTTTCAAGCTCTATGTATTTTAATTTTCCTTGAAATACATTTTCCTTTTTGTTTAGGGTTAGATCTTTTTGCATTTTGAGTTCTCCTTCCTTTAAGAAAATCAAACCCTTCTTTTTTTCCTTTGTTCTGCATGTTTTTCTTATTCATGCCCTAGTTTTGTTAATTTGTATCTTGCAAGCGTGCCCTAGTGATATTCCCAACGCTTTGTTTTGCACATTCTCTTATTCGGCTTTGTCATCTCTCCCCACCATTTTTCCCTATCATGCTCAAGCTGTGAAATTTCTAGTCTTTGCAAGTAGTATGATGAAATATTTAATGTTGTTCGAATGAGTCATCCCTCTTGTCACATGTTCGAGTGGGATAAATCACTACTCAAACATGGAAGGTCTTTCCATACAAATGTTAAGGCGTTGAAATTTCTCGTTACACCACTAGATATTTTCACCAACTCCAAATATAGGAGCGGTGAAAATCACCACTAGATATTTCTCAAAGTGCTAACACATGTAGGAGCGTTGATTTTCAGTGCTCCTACATAAAAAGCAGTTTTTTCCATTAACACTCTGAAATCACTCTGCTTTCGCTCCGAACCTCATTTCTTCACTCACGCTCCATTTTTTGTGCAAAAGAGCTCATTCACACTTGCTCCAAATTTCCTGCTCACTCCATGCTTTCCAACACTACAATTTTTCTCCTAACATCTATTGATTCACTATTCTTGCAGTTCCTCTGAAGATCTCGCTAGGTGATCCAAGAAGGTGATATCCCTTGATCCTGTTGTTTCTAGATGACAACAAAGAAGCCTCCGTTGTCTTCTAAGAAAGATGTCAAAATGAAATACAAATATCAAGGTGTCTTTTCGCCTACTGTGGTGATGTCGAAGGTCGATGAAATTAAAGACACCGAAGTTGGTCATCAAGACCTTGAGGATTCTCTAAAAAGAATTGAGAAAAAGCCCTTAGAAGACAGCTTGAGAGCTATTGTCCATAGCAATTTTCACCTGGTATCCACATTCTTGACTTCTGCTCATAATACAGAGTTTTTTTCTCTAGGTTGCATCTCACTACATCAGAGATAGCAGAAGTGTAATAGACTCCTCAAGACAAGTCATGATGAGACTAGGTCCTGAATTCTTTGATTTTTTTTTTCAGGTTCCCCATATGTAACAATATACAAATATCTCAATGCAACAAGTACAAGAGGCTCATGATCAAGATCCAACTAAGGCTAAAAATTTGATTAACAACCAATGGTTGAAAACACCTAGGCCTACTATCTCAAGATGGCCAAAGGGGCTTCCTAGGAGTAAATTTAAAGAGGATTTCAGGGATATGATTACCCTCCTCAGTAGGGTGAAAGGATTGCCTGAGTCATCTCATTTTCGAGAGTGGATGTATGAATACATTCAGATCATCATGAGAAAGGAAGCTCATATTGATTAGGGAATCCAAATCAGTGATGAAATTCATGAGTAGTTGATAAATGTCCCAACCACTCTGAAGCTCCACATGATTTCTTATTTGATGCATGCTACTACTGTGATGAGGCAATTTACAGGGCTATCTACCAAGGGAAACTGACAATTTGTACCCGTGTATGAATATTTTTATTAGTTGAAACTGAAAGAAAGTCTTCACCATTTCAAAAGAGTTACAGATGCCTTCCTTGCACCCTTGTTGTCTAGTTTTGATCCAACTCTTGAAAATAAGAGAGTGTCGGATGAGGCATACAAAGTGGTGAGTAAGGTTGGTTGTATCTTTTTGCAATTTCCAACTTTCACCTATATGAGGGTAGGTTGCTATACTGGGTGCCCTTACATGTTTCCCAGATATCCCTTAGATAAGTGGATACTCATGGAGTTGTGTAGACAGTTGATCTCGGTCCATAAGGAATGCATGAGAATTCACAAACTGGGTTTCAAGTTTCCACTAAAAATTGGGAGGTAGACTGTTCACGATCTACAAAATGGAAAGTCAGTCTATGCAGAAATACAAATCGTAACTATTAGAACAAACAAATATAAATTTGACTTTGACTACCAGGATGTGAAGAGGAAATTGAAGAAAGATCACTGACATGTATACCGCTTTGAAGACATATGAGCGGGCTGCAGGGATGAAGAAGACATCCACAAAATGGACTTTTGCAAGCTAATAATAGAGCAAATCAAAGAGCTAGGTGTAGCTTGTCGGGAATAGGATTCCATTTAATTACAATCCTAAACATTTTTTCATGTATCTCCTAAGTCCTTGGGAAGTGTTCCCCAACACTAGGATTAGAAAGAGATTAAAATTCAAATCAAATGAACATGTAAGTTGACATTTGTAATTAATTCTAAATGATAGGAATATGTGGGGACGCCCAAGACGAGCTCCTACAAAATAGGAGCACATGGGGCGCACACATGGAAGGTGGAACTCACCTTGAGTTAAGTTAACTATTTGGAGAAAGATAACACTTCAGTAATGCATGTAAAGATCCTAGAAGTTAGGGATTAATGTTTACATGCATGAAGTTCAATTCAATTCAGTCATGTTTCAATTATCTTTAGTTGCATGTAGTTAGCTTTAGTTGAATGCTAGTTGACTTCAGTTGACTTGGAATGTATGACTAATGACTTGAGTTACATGACAGATAACAAGTGATACATTCAGTTAAGTGGGGATGATCAATCATGCATCATGTTTGCATGAATTGATGGAGAGATATGTTCCAGTTAACAGAGATTGACTTGGACCCACCTTGGGCGCCCAAGTTGGCATCTTGGAGTTAACACTTTTGCATGAGAAGATATTTTTTTTGTAAGGTTGAGTTAAATGGTCCCTTTCTTGGGCACCAACTTTGAGGAGGAGCGTACAAGATATCTTTGTAATCAACATTGAGTTAGGAATTCAATTTGGGATGCCCAAATTGATGGACTTGGTTTGACATTGTTTTTCATGGAAGAAATATACTTGCAAATAATAGGCATAGGTTTTGTGAGATAAGCTTTGTGCTTTGTAATTGTAAACTTTCTGGAGTTTACAAGGTTCATTATTATCTATTTATTGCAGCAAGTTGAAGAGAGTTTTATTAGATTTTATTGCAGTTTGTGAAGAAGAATTGTTGAAAGAAAAAGAAGCATCTCAAGCAAGGATTGATAAAGAATTATGGTAATCTTGTTCTAAGGTTAAATAATACAATCACTATTGATTCTGGTGGTGGATTTTTTTCCCTAAAGGGTTTCTCCACGATATATGTTGTGTCACTTCTATCTTCTGGTCTTACTCTTCTACAATCTTCTGTCTACTTCTACAAATGGTAAAATGAATTTAAACAAATAATCATCTACAAATAATTTATAACAAAGAACACTTAATTATATCTATAGTATAATAGTTTTACAAGTTTTAAAGCTACATAATTACCTCCATTTTCAACATTTGGCATCAGAGCTAACGGTTGGGTGGAGTTTGGGACACCTTTGTCTTAAAATTTTGAAGGCTTTTTGGCTATAGTGGGAGCTTTTACTATTGTGTTATTGTTGATTTTGGAAAATAAGTTTGTTACAATGATTTTTAATTCTCGTATAGGTATTGAAAGATTCAATGGATCTAATTGTGAGATGTGGAAACTAAAAATGGAGGATCTCCTTGAAGAGAGAGATCAGTGGTTAGCTATTGGTAATGAGACAAAGTGACCTACAACGATGTTAGATGAGGATTGGGATAAGCTTGATAAGAAGACAAGATGGACCATAAGATTATGTCTTGTTGATGCTATTCTCTTGAATGTTTTAGAAGAAACTACTGCATACAAATTGTGGAAGATAATAGGTGATATTTATCAAACTAAAAGTCTTACTAATAAGTTGTATATGAAAATATAGTTGTATTATTTAAAGATGAAAGATGGTAATTCTATTGCAAATCATTTGAATGCTTTTAATTTTATTCTAAGTCACTTAGCATCTGTAGATGTAAAGCTAGAAGATGAAGATAAATGCATTTTGTTACTTTGTTCTTTACCAGAATCTTGGGAAAATATAATTGTTGCTACCAGTGGTAGTCGTGTAGATCCGAAGATGGAAAAACTAATTCTTACTCTCCTATCAGAGGAGATGAGGAGGAAGTCTAACACGGAAATCCAAGATGCCTTGTTTGTAAAAAGTGGGCCTGAGAAAAAGGAACCTAAGGGAGACAAGGAAGGGAAGGGTAAGTCCGAAGGAAGGAATAAAGTAAATTGTTGGAACTGTGGGAAATAGAGACATGTGAAGAAGGATTGTAAGAACAAGAAAAAGAGTTATGATTCTTCTATAGAGGAATCCTTGGATGACAGTAATCATGCATTGATCATTTCATGTAAAAATGTTAGTGATGACTCTTTGCTTGAAGTTAAAGAGTGATCTTCATGAAGAGGATGGTTGTCATGATGCCAGGTGTAGCTCATACCATGGTTCAGTGAGAGTTGTTGGCTGTGATGTGGATGCATCATTGGTAAGGTTATCTTCATGTGATTGAGGATATGTTTTTTCTTGGTTTAGAGTGGTTGAAATTATGTCATGGTTTACTCTTGATACACATTTAGAATTTGGCATGGTACTGGTTCTCTTGATACTAGGATGTTTATGTATGTTATGATGCATGTGATCTCCTTGGAGGAGATGGTTAGATCATGGATATCATATTTATGTTCTTGATTCATGATTGGAGATTTGACATTGATATTGTGTGGTTCTCTTATGTGTTGGGTACATTAATCATTTGCTTGATTACTTCATGATAGTGCTATGTTGCATTTGGAGTTTGGCATGGATTGGTTGGTTACAGGTCCTCATGGATACTTGGAGAAATAGGTGAGGCTTGAGTTCTCTTATGGTCAGAGACATATGTTGAGATGGTTACTCTTGATGGGATTTCAATAGGAAGTTTGAGGAGCCTACACCTTCGTTGGATGTGAGTTCAACACACTCAGCGGTTTCACATGCCTCCAAAGAGGCAGTTTCATTACATAGACTTGGGAAAGGTATTGGTTTTAATTGCAAGTAAGTTAAACTTGAATGTGATAGTTAGAATGCAATTTGTTTAGCCAAAAATCCTATGCATCATGCTCGCACTAAGCATGTTGATGTTCAGTATCACTTTGTGTGAGAAATGGTTGAGAGTGGGAAGGTCTTAATTGAGAAAGTTGACACTTTGATTAATGTTGCATATTATCTTACGAAACCAGTTCTTGTAGATAAGTTCTCTTGGTTTTGAGTATTAATCATTTTCTTGGAGCTTCATGATTATGGAGGTTGCATCCGAAGTTGACATGGATTGATTAGTTGGTGTAGGAAGGCCATTGGCCTTGAGTCCTATACTTGATTTATAATAATGATTCCTTGTTTAGAATAATTGCAATGTATAATGTCAAGTGGGAGAATGTTGGGAATAGGATTTCATTTAATTGCAATCCTAAACATTATTTCATGTATCTCCTAAGTCCTTGGAAAGTGTTCCCCAACACTAGGATTAGAAAGAGATTAAAATTCGAATGAAATGAACATGTAAATTGACATATGTAATTAATTCTAAATGATAGGAACATGTGGGGATTCCCAAGAAGAGCTCCTACAAAATAGGAGCACATGGGGTACCCACATGGAAGGTGGAACTCACCTTGAGTTAGGTTAACTATTTGGAGAAAGATAACACATCAATAATGCATGTAAAGATCCTACTAGCTAGGGATTGATGTTCACATGCATGAAGTTCAATTCAGTTCAGTATCAGTTTAGTTTAGTTTAGTTCAGTTCAATTCAGTTCAGTTCAATTAAGTTTAGTTTAGTTCAATTCAATTCAATTCAGTTCAGTTCAATTTAGTTCAGTTCAGTTATGGTTCAATTATCTTCAATTGCATGTAGTTAGTTTTATTTGAATGCTAGTTGACTTCAGTTGACTTGGAATGCATGACTAATGACTTGAGTTGCATGATAGATAACAAGTGATATATTCAATTAAGTGGGGATGATGAATCATGCATCATGTTTGCATGAATTGATGGAGAGATATATTTCAGTTAACAGAGATTGAATTGGACCCACCTTGGGTGCCCAAGTTGGCATCTTGGAGTTAACACTTTTGCATGAGAAGATATTTTATAAGGTTGAGTTAAGTGGGCCCGTTCTTGGGAGCCAACTTTGAGGAGGAGCTTACAAGATATCTTCGTAATCAACGTTGAGTTAGGACTTCAGTTTGGGATGCCAAAATTGATGAGGGACTTGGTTTGACATTGTTTTTTGGGAAGAACGTTACTTGCAAAGAATAGGTGCAAGTTTTGTGAGATAAGCTTTGTTCTTTGTAATTGAATTTTTTTTAGAGTTTACAAGGTTCATTATTGTCTATTTATTGCAGCAAATTGAAGAGAGTTTTATCATATTTTATTGCAGGTTGTGAAGAATAATTATTGAAGGAAAAAGAAGCATCGCAAGCAAGGATTGATAAAGAATTATTGTAATCTTGTTCTAAGGTTAACTAATACAAGCACTATTGATTCTGGTGGTGGAGTTTTTTCCCGTGAGGGTTTCGCCACAGTATATGCTGTGTCACTTCTATCTTCTGGTCTTATTCTTCTACAATCTTTTGTCTACTTATACAAATGGTAAAATGAATCTAAACAAATAATCATTTAAAAAAGAATTTGTAACAAAGAACACTTAATTAGATCTACAGTATAATAGTTTTACAAGTTTTAAAGCTACATAATTACCTCCATTTTCAACATTCTAATCTACCAGAGGATTTCCAAGACCCTGGGGACACCCTAAACTCTGCTTATGAAGAAGATGAGATTGCTAAGAGGCCCTTACCTCTAATTAAATGGTCTAAAAAGGAAAGTATCTCTATTAGGAAAACTCTTGCTCCCATCTTGCACAACACAGCAGAATGGTTACATAAACACGATTTCAAAATGAAAGCTTTCAAGACCGAATCAGAAGGAGAAGCACCAGGAGCAGAAACTAGTCAACGGCCAAAAATTCGCACAAAGAACAAACAAGCAGCTACTTCTTCCTAAAGAGTTACTAGAATCAAGTTCACCATTAGTAAGAAAGTTACACAGACTATTGAATGACAAGAGGTAACAAAATCTTAACCTACACATGTAGAAGGAAAAGAGCTTGCTTCTGAGCAACAAACTTCTGAAGAAGGAAACGAAAGTGAAGAATCTGAAGAAGAAGAGTCTACAGAAGAAGAAGAGTTTGTAGAAGAAGAAGAGTCTGAAAAAGATGAAGGAGAAAAAGAAGGTAATGAGGAGGAACTTGGGCATGACGATGAACAATCTCTATCTCCACATGAAAATGTTGTTGAAGATCTTTGTCGAACGTCATCACCTGTTACCTCAAATGTTTCTCATACACCTCCCAATCCTAACAATCCTCCACCTTCTCTTCCTACTTCCCCTCATCCCACATCTACCATACATGTAGTGGACATTTCTCTTCCCCCTGTAGTATCAACCATGCTTTCCACTCCTCCTATAGTTTCAAACCTACAAACTGTTGATGTATTTTCAAGCTCTACCTCATCCATCCCAAGTTTTTTCATCTCCATCTTTTGACGTTTCATTTGAAGCTAAATTCAACAAATTTATGAATGATTCTTTGCAAAGTCAACTTGGTATGCAATATACTAGAGAAATCATGACAGATACTACCTTGATTGTTACCATACCAATCATTTCTACAGAAGTAGTTGTGACACAAGAGTTGACGGTGACTCAAGAAGTATATACTTCCTCCCTTCCTCCTTGGTTGGTCTCTCAAGTATCAAAGTGAAAGAAACAAATGATCTCTCTTGAAGAGATCGATCTTGAAGACATAGCTCCTCCAAAAACCAAGGGGAAGAAAAAGGAAAAAGTACATTCAAGGCTTCATGTTGACAAAACTGGTCATAAGTTTGTAGAGATTGGTTTACCCCTGCAAGAGGAAGGTGATGTAAACATGAAGGACTACATAGTCATAAGAGCCCAGCTCAACAAAGTGACAAATGAAAGTGCAAAGGCAGATGCACAAGTGGTCCTAGATGCATTAGTAGGAAGGCTTGACAAGATGGAACATGCCCAAAATATGTACAAGGAGAAGGTCGAGTGTTAAGCAGTTGTTTTGAGGAAACTAGTAGGCTATTTAGGAAATGTACAACCTTTGGCTATGGTAAGCCTTGAGGAACCAACAGAAAAAGGTAGAGAAGTTTTCCTCCAAGGGTAAGGTGTTGTAAAATTTCATTGATGAAATGATAAAACATGGTTCACAAGTCATAGTTGTTGCAGATGAGAAGGCCACTGAGATAGCCAAGCTAAAATTAGGGCTCGGTAAAGAAGAAAGCATACTTTCCCAAGAGTAAAAAGAAATGGAAAAATTCCTATCGTTTTGGTCATGAATGAAAGAGGCAAAGATGAGTAAGTTGGTAGAATTTGGGGTAATTCCCGACAAAGAGAAAAATGTGGAGGTAAGAGAATCCCTCAAGCACTGCATTCAAGTGATCAAGTCTCTTATTGATGATATCCACCAAGTACAAGAAGGTGTCGAAGGACATCGTGTTATCCTAGAAAATGGAATTAAGGAGTTATTGGATAAGCTCCTTGATGAAGATCATATTTTCCTCTTGGCCAGTGAACTTTCACAGATCTACAAGGAAGCCTTCATGAAGCAAGTGGAGGATGAAATTTTTTCAAAGACCTCCATGCATGCAATTTGTGACATATGGCTTTCTCTTGATAATCTCAAGACACATCTTGACAGATGCAAGAAGATTCACTCATCTGCCAGAAGATCAATCACCAAATTTCACACCATTGTGGATTACACTATTGGTCTAGATGAGGCATTCATCCTGGAGACAAAGAAGAGATATGAAGACTTTCATGCCTAATGTAAGGAACCAAGAAGACTTCTTTTCATCTCTAGTGTTAGTTTTTTCTTTCATTTACGCATTTTGTAAATAGTTCTCGACATCTTACATGTTTTTTTCCAAGATGTAATTACATGTAAAAACATAGATGTTTTCCTAAAAAGATGGACAAATTTTTTGAATAATTCAAATTGTTAGGTGAGATTTTCCTAAATTTACTCACTTAAGTTTCCTAAATTCGCTCATATACTTTTCCTAGATTTGCTCTTCTCTCTCTTTTATAAATATGAGGGAATTCTTTTGTAATAGTTATCTTTTATCTTTTGCAATGAAGTGCTGCCCTTTTTGAGAAGCAAATACATGAAACTTTGTGTTCATCTTTTTGTATCTATTTTGATCAATAAAGAAGAAATATGCATACTAGACTTTGTGTTGGAATTGATTGAGATTGGTAGTGATTAGTAATTGAGATCTAAAGGGCTTTGAGTAAATCTATGTAAGCTTTGTGTTGCACTCTTTTATTCAAATAATTTATGTTATATGCTTGAATGCTTAGGGTGAATTCTCTACAAGACTTTGTGCTTGTATTTCTTCATGTTGTTCATGGATCTATCGTGAAGTATCTATAAGAATTTGTGCTTCTAATACAACACTAGTTACATATTTCAAGGATTCATTGGTGAAAGCTATAAAACAACTTTGTGCCTTCGTGAGTTTTCTTGTTTTATCATTTATCATTATTATGTTGGTATTCTTGGTCTTTGCTTTGACAAGATAAGTATATCAAAATTATTACTTTGTTTTTAGTTTGAAGTTATATTGTATCAGGAACTCAAAACTGTGAAGTGTTGTAAAACATATTCTCTGAAAAAAGAGAGAATTATGAATGTGACACACCCCATCTATTAATCGTAGTGTACATCATTGTAAATACTTAATTAATTTTACTTAGTTTCAATAAGCAGTAAGAAGGGTGCCTCCCCTCTCTAAGAGGAGAGATTGTATCTCACACAGTTGTGGCTGAAAGTAAGTTTTGTAATCTATTGAGGGGATTACATAATTTTCACCTAACAATCATGAATACTGGACAAGATCTTTTGTTTTGTTCGGTAAATCACTAGTAAGGGGAAACACCCTAAACGCTATTAACTGGAGCTATGAACCAGTGAGGCCACATTCGGGGGACCACAATTCCTCTCTCCCTCTTCCTACCCTCCCTTAGCCTCCTGACCTCTCTTTCTTCTCCTCTCCATCTCTTCTATGTTCACCACCTTCGGTTACCCACCATATGCCTCGCCTGTCATCTTCGTCACTGATTATCTGTTCACCAAGCACTGCCTTCCCTGTATTACTAAGGCAGTGGAGACTGCCTAAAGGCTATGCTTGCTTGCATTCCCACCAACCTCCTTGCAGGACCCAACACCATTAATCCATTTGAAAACCTGCCACCAACTCCACCTCTCTATCGTACCCTCTAGCTTTGACCCCGCAACAATGCCCGATCTTCCTTTGTCCTCCTCTATCCTTTGAGGATAGTCTTCGGCCAATGATCAGTGAGCATTCAACCCACAATCAACCAGTGGTATTCAAACACTAGAAAATAGTTTTACTATTGCTTGCAACTTTTCGTTGCACTATTGGGTCATCCCCAATACCAAGGAAAAGATTTTATTCACATTCATCACATGAAGAATCTGATTAAGAAAAACATAATTACGAAACTAACTACTACAACAAAAATAAATGTATAGGAATTAAAGTTGGGAAGTGTTACCTTGAGTGGCTCTTGCTCAAGTGAATGTCTCCACAAAGTGAACTTAAATCTAGCTCCTCAAACTAAATTAACATAGCAGTAACTGAAAAGATCTCATTGCATAATTCAAGGTATCACAATCCACAGAGATTTTTTTGAAATATCTTATTAATAAGATCATGATTGAGAAATAATACATTATGTGTGTAAAAATAGAAACTAATTTAACAAATCTATCTACTATATTTTCTATTCCAACCAACTATCTAACTCAACTGCCGAACCATTCATATAGGTGTGAGGTAGTCTTATTAGAACAAGGACTCAAAACGTAAATCTAATCATAAACCACCACTCCACACAAAATAGAGCATGATAAAGTCTGAGTAATCAAAACACTACTAAAAAGGAAGAAGAATTGAAATAGGACTATAACTCTCATTATAATGATTTTAAACTGAAATATGGACTGTAGAAAGAATCATGCTAGATTCCCTGTTGTAGCAGAATTATTCTCCTTCAGTGGTTTTATTAAATGATGTGATGATTCACAACAATCCTAAGAAGTAGACACCTCCATTTGTGTAGCTACTGCATTCTTATAACTTCCCATGCATCACTATTGAAACTCCCTTTGGCTGTGGGTTGCGCCTTCTAGTTGTTGTGGGCTATAGTCTACTGGCTCCAACTCATTAGCTGCAAAGAGTTATTTTACACAACATCTACATAATACTAATAACCATAATTTAAACACAAATGTTCAATGCATTTCATACATATTCACATATTAACCATGAAATAACTATCATAATCATATTTCCATAGACCTTAAACTAGGTCCAAGTTTGCATAATGATCACAAAAGATAGTGAAGTTTCAGGGATATATAGGAAATAAATGTTTGGAGATGTCTAAAAGCATATATTGAAATAACAAAAGAATAACTAATAAAAGGACTCATTATTCCCCCCAACTGATCATTTGCTTGTCCTTAAGAAAAGCAGTTTGAATATTGGAGGTTGTACTGTAAGGTCATCTCATTGAGGTCTGTGATGGCATGCACTCCTTTTTGTTGTCTCAAATAAAAACCTCTATAGCATGAAATTCTTTACCACCTAACATCTTTAGCTTCTTCCCATTCTTCATCCCTTTCCCCTGTCTAATGTGGTACTGGGTAGAGAAGCATTGGTGAAGAGAAAGTCAAAGGTACCCATTGAAGTGCTCTATCTTTTGCAATGCCCATATATCTTCGGGTTCTTTCAAGTATAGCCAAAAAATTATATATAGAGTGGGGCTCTTTCTTTTGCAAATCAAGGGTTAAACTGTCCCATATTTATTGTATAAGTCGATAAGAATGATGAAGTCCTACTGTTAGCTAGTTGCATTCTTTTATAATCATTTGGTCTCAAATTCATAATCTTTCTTCCTGCACCTTTATACTTCAGAAGCTATGTCCATTCATCTATTATCTAATGGGGGTTCTTAGATTCCTTTCTGATTTGAAGAGCAGTTGATTTCTCCCTTTGTGCATAGTCCTGCATAATCTCACCCCTCTTCATTTCATTTATGAAGTATGAAGCTAGTGACCTAATTTGTAAATCACCCACAAATAGTAATGGGTTCCACTCTGTATCATTTGAAACAACATAATTATGTAAATAAAATTCACATAATTGATCTTGTACTTTAGGTGTGACATCAACAAAAATATTTAGAAAGTATAACTTTCTACTTATTGCAATTGGAAAGATACTAATTAGTTGCCTAAATTGAATGCTTAGAATTTTTTCTTGTAAGAACAAAGTGTATAGTCTAGTGGGAGGTCTACACTTAACAATTTGAGTAGCCTTATTTGCTATATGCTCAACCTTAACTGCTAGCTTTTTCAATTCAGTTTCTTTGTTCTATAGTACTCTAGTATGCTCTAAAACCATTCTTTCCCTTTCCTTCTCCCATTTTTCTTTCTATTGGGAGAATTCCTAAGTTACCTTCCACAACTAGTAGCCTAGAGACATGGTGGTATGATAAGTTGGAGTCTTTGTAATAGGGGGTCCTTGGGTTGTAGTTGTGATTTATGTGTTCCCTGGCTTTACAATGGAAAGTTGCATAAGCAAGTCTAATTTAGAACCATTCCCATAGCTATGAAGTTTCTCCTCCAATTATTTAATCTTCAAATACCTTGTCTCTTTGTTCATATGTTTTCACCAGTTCCTTTAACTGTTTAATTCTTTCTAATGCTTCCTATAATTCCTTCTTTACATTTCTTTCTTCTACAAACAAATTCTCATCTTCTCCAAAAGTTTGGTCATCACCAACTCCAGTATATGCACAACCCTCACTGTTAGGGATTTGTGGGGTTTTTCTTCTAGTTTTGTTAGCAACAAAAATTTCCTCAAAGTCATTTTCAAAGGCACGGTTGAAACATACCATTTTCTCTTTACAGGTGTATGTAATCCTCAAAAACATTATCTTGCAAGTCTGAATCTTCCATTGCCATAGTAATCTTTTCCTCTGGTTTCTTGACACTACCCCTCATGACACCCTTCCTTTTCAAGCAGTGCGAATGCCTTGGTTGGGTGGCCTTCTTCTTCTGCACTTTCTTGGGAGTAGGGGAAGGTCCACCTTTCATTTTTCTTGTTTTTGGTGTCTTAGAAGAAGTTGGGGTTTCCTGGACATGTGAACCAGAGGGAATTTCCCTCAATGATGTAGCAGGTGAATCCAAATTCTCTAGAATAGTTGGTTCTTCAAGTACATTGATAATATAGTTACAAATCAAAAAGCTTTCCCAAGAGACATGTAGGTATTCAACCCTTAGACTTCTTTTCACAAGTAGGGTAGCTAAATAATAGTGTAGTAGAGTTGTAGTGTTTCTTTTCCTTTTGTATTCAGACCCCATTCTCTTCAACAAGTTACAATTTTTTTTGGCACATTAACCCTTACATCATGGCATAGGTGATTCAAAATTTTGAAATGCATAGTATAAAGAAGAGATTTTCTACCATCACATGCAATATATTACACAATATAAGAGTCACAAGAAGCCTGTACCCATGGTAGTGATAATATTTTGGTACCTTGGGATGATGACTCAAAATTCTCTTTAGGCTCTTTGAATTCTTCCCTAGCAGCTACTACATTTGCCTTGATAGGAAAATTATCTCCCTCTCTTGGAAAAGTAGATATCTCTGCAATTGCAGCCTCAAAATAATATATTTTTAGCCCTCAAACAGTGGCTTCATCATGCTCTAGTGTCTCTGCAAACTATTTTGTCATAGCTTCATTGTACTCTATCAACCTTAGAAAATAATCCAACCATACCGCATTTGTGAAAATAGGCAAGATTAACCTATCTTCTAGTATTTGTTGGTGTACAAAAGGCTCTCTATGAATAATATCTCCTCCCATGATGGTAAATTACTCTTTTTGTTCAAATTCTACAAATTTAGCTCACAATTTTAACCTCACCAATCCTTCCTAAACCTTACCAATTCTTCTTGTCTGTTATGCTTCAATTCTTGAAATTCAACTACCAGCTGCCAACTGCTTATACTATGTCTGTTATAACTTAAAATTGGGCTTAGGTTATGGCTTTGAATTGGGATGATGACAAAAGTTTTGTAGAAATAGGTAGAATGGTATTTGGTGTTTTGGGTGGCGAAAAAGAAAATGCAAACGTTGGAAAATGTAGTATCCCCCAACTAAAGTCATTCTTAATGTTATCATACTAGGCTGGAGGTTTAATTTCATAGAATGGAAATAAGATAATGAGTATGAAGCATGCAAAATTAAATGTGAATAAATTAAAAAATAATTACAAACTATGTTAATTATGGTAAATTAGAATGTGTACCTATCAACGTGAAGTGAAGTGAAGTGAACTCATGTGAAGTTGATTAGGAGTGTCTGCAGTGTAATTATGGTTTGACATTTGTTTAATTGTAATGGGTGATGGATGAAATGACAGGGTGGTGTGTGATAATGAAGGCTACAAAATGTACAATAGATGGATATGAAACAATTTCCTAAATGCATGGAAATCGAGGAACACGTCGTGGAATAGGATGAATGAAATGATATGAAAAACATCTAGCTGCATGTATAAAGAAATGTAATGTATGTGGATGACATGCAATTAAGTTGGTGAAAAAAATTAAATTTGTTGACTAGCACATGTTGCAGGTACCTTCTACTATAGGTCCCTTTTTGAATTGTACTGACTTTTATTCATAAAGTTGAAGTCCCTATTGCATCGTGGAGTGTAATTGAAAAAAATTGTTGACTAAATCACTTGTACAGTGTGTGCATATGCGGGTGTTAGAAAATTATACCTAGTTGACCCCAGTAGACGAGTTGTGTAGCTCATCTAATGAAGCATATGTAGAATTTGTATCATGTACTTTTGTATCCTTGTTATCTTTTAGGATGTCTTCATCATGATTATTGTCATTGTCATGATCACTGGCCTGTTCAATGTCTTTATCTAAAGCATTGTGTTGTCCATATTATTGCATTAGAGAAATGATAAAATCATCTTTTTGTTGGTTTCTTGTAAATTTTTAGTCTATAACCATTGACCAATAGTGAAAACCTAACAACATCTATAGTTTGCATCTTGACTACTCCATTTGGGATAACTTGATCTATTTCATATGGTCCTAACCACCTTGTTTGTAGCTTCCCCTTATAATATTTATACCTTGAGTCATATAATAAATCCTACTTACCTACAGTAAATTATTTTGTCTTTATATATTGATCATGCCATTTTACTCTGTATTTCTGAATAATCTCTATGTGATGCATGACCTCCATTCTAGCCTCATCCAGTCCATTCAAATTGTGTAGTATTTCTTTGTGTGCTACTGTTGAATCCATGTCTAGTTCAACTATTGCCTTGAGTTTCTTGTATTCAAATTCAATGGGAAAAACTATTATTTTACCATACACCAACTCATAGGGTGTAAACCCTGTTGTTATCTTCCATGTTCCTATAGGCCCATACTGCCTCAAGCAACCTGGATGCCCAATATTTTATGTGAATCTGCATTGTTTTGGTTATGATGTTTTCAATCTCCCTATTTATTACTTCCATCTACCCATTGGCTTGGGGGTGATAGGGTGTTGACTTCTTATGCCTTATTTCATACTCCCGAACCATTTTAGTAATCAACTCTGATGTGAACTATGCACCTTGATTTGTCATAATTTATCTTGGAACTCCATACCTTATGAATGTGTCTTCATATAGGAATTTGGATTCATTACCATCTCTAACAAATTGTAATGCTTTAACTTCAACCCATTTGGTCATATAATCTATGCAAACTAGGATATACTCCTTGTTATTAGATGTTGGTGAGATTGTACCAATGAAATCTAGCCTCCATTTATCAAATGGTGCTAGTACCAAGTATGCTTGCAAAGGAATCTCATTTGTCTTAGTTGGCTTACCCATCCTCTGACATCTGTCATAACTCCTTGTATATTTCACTAAATCCTTATGAATAGTTGTCCAATAATAGCCAGTGGTGAGAATCTTAAGTGTAATCCTCTTTGTTGCAAAATGTACCCCATAAGGTTCATCATGGAAGGATTTGAGTATTTCATAAACCTCATCCTCTCTTATGCATCTCCTCATAGTATTGTATTGACCTATATAGGACAAATAACCAACTACCCAAGAGTATGGGAAACTTTTATGCACCAATTGCCTCTTTTCTCTAGGGGAGAAATGAGGTGGTATCTGCCCTGTTGCTAGGTAATTTGCAATATAAAGAAACTAAGTTGTTGTAATGATAGAGAAAATAGATGCTCATATAGAAAAGAATCATCAACAACACCTTCTGCTAATTGAGTGGGTAATCTAGACAAAAAATCTGCCACCACATTTTCCTTACTAGGTGTGTCCACTATGGTGAGATCAAATTCTTGCAACAATAACGACCATCTAACAAGTCTCCCACCAACCATAGGTTTATTCATTAAATACCTTATTGCAGTGTGGTCAGTGTGAATGAAGACTAGATATCTTGTGATATAGTGCCTAAACTTGTTAATTGCATAGATAATTGCCAACATCTCTTTTTATATGACTATTTAGTTGAGTTCTACCCCTTATAAATTCTTGTTAATGTAGTATATGGAATGCTCCTTATTACCTTCCTTTTGTCTAAGTATTGCTCCTATGGAAAAGTATGAAGCATTTGTTTGTATGTGGAAAGGAAAAGTCCAATTTGATCCTCTCAAGACAGGTGCTTTTGTTAGTGTTGTCTTAAGTGATTCAGAAGAGTTTTGGCATGCTATGGTCCATTCAAATTCTATATCCTTTGTGAGTAGAACAAATAAGGGTGTTGTAATTTTGCTAAAGTCTAAATGAATCTTCTATAGTAGCTTGCATGTCCTAGAAAACTCCTAACCCAATAAGATTAAGGGAATCCATGTAGTCATCATTGACTCCTCTTAGGAACACCAACTTCAAGGATTCTTCTAAAAGTCTATTTTGTGGATTATTTTTCAAGAAAAATTGGAACCTTTCTACATAGTCCTCCAATGGTTCATCTTCTTTCTGGGACATTCTGAAAATGTCATCCCTTCTTCTATCAACCCCTCTAAAATAATCTTGGTATTTTTCCAAGAACTTAGTCTTCATAGTGTTCCAATTTATAACAAAATCTCTTCCCAAACCCATAAACCATCTCAAGGAAACATCCTTCAAGGTTTCTTGAAATAGCTTGAGTCTATGTGCATCAATTGTGTAGTCATAACTCCTACATAGGATGTCAAACTCAAACAAGAAGGTATTTGGATCCTGAGTTACCAAACCATAAAAGATGGGTAGCGATGAAGGAGGTATATTCTTCAGAACAGTTACTCTCTCCTGGTTGGTGATTGGGAACTCAAAAGTGACATGTTTTGGTAGGTCATCCACTGTTGCATCAGCCATGGTTCGAAAAGTTCTCCTTTGTATTTGTATTGGATGTTGGTGAGAGGGAAAGTTCTTTAGGAATACCCTCGCTCTGATTACTGGTCTCACCAATATCCGCTATAACTTCATGTGATGAGGGGATATATCTTCCCAAGGCTTCTCACTACCTCCACATACAATAGGTGTGAATTTTTATAGCAACAAATCCTATACAATGTTAGTGAAATGTTATGGTATTGATGGAGTAAAACCTAATTATTCTAATGTTGGAAACAAAATACTAATCTATGAAAAAATGAAATAACATAAATGAATCTTTGAAAGTAGCACCATCCTCAGCAACGGTGCCAAAAATGTAGAGGCCTACTAATGTTCAAGAAAATTTGTGCCAAACACACAATTAAGAGGGGATCCTACTAAACAGTCCACTAAACCATTGAAAGACCTTCATTTAATTTATCAACTAGGGCTAATGTAAGCTTTTGATGATGTTGGAACTGTATGTACTTTCAAAGACTCTTCACTACCTATATCATCCTAGCATAGGTGTTTACACATACTGGAAATCCTAAATTGCATAACAGTGAAAAGAGGTAATGTTGAAGCTATTGCTACAGGTACTTACAACTAAAGACTATGACTAGTTCACTATCAAGAAATGAATTATGTATTTAATTCACAATTTCTAACTCAACTAAATTAACTAAATTTGGAGAACACTACATGGAACAATTAAAACATAAATACTAGACAAGATCTTATTAACATTCATCACATAGAGAATTTGATTAAGACAAACATAATTATGAAACTAACTACTACAATAGAAATAAATGTACAAAAAATAAAGTGGGGAACAATTACCTTGAGTGGCCCTTGCTCAAGTGGCTGTCTCCACAAAGTGAACTTAAATCTAGATCCTCAAAATAAATTAACATAATAGTAACAAAAAAGATCTCATTGCATAATTCAAGATATCACAATTCAAAGAGATTCTTTCATAATCTTATTCATAAGACCATGATTGAGAAACAAAACATTATCTGTGTAAAAATAGAAACTAATTGAACAAGTCTATTTGCTATATTTTCTATTCCAACCAACTAACTAACTCAACCATCAAACTATTCATATAGGTGCGAGGGAGTCTTATTAGAAAAAAGGACTCAAAACATAAATCTAATCATAAATCACCACTCCCTATAAAATAGAGTGTTATAAAGTCCGAGTAATCAAAACACAACTGAAAAGGAAGAAGAATTTAAATAGGACTGCAACTGTTGCTATAACAGTTTTAAACCGAAACGTGGACTGTAGAAATAATCATGCTAGATTCCCAATTGCAGTAGAATTCTTCTCCTTCAGTGGTTTTATTAAATGATGTGATGATTCACAACAATCTTGAAAAGTAGACATCTCCATTTATGCAGTTGTTGCATTCTTCTAACTTCCCCTGCATTGTTGTTGAAACTCCCTTTGGTTGCGGGCTGTGCCTTCCAGTTGTTGCGGGCTATAGTCTACTCATTACAACTCCTTAGCTACAAAGAGTTAGTTCACACAACATCTACACACTACTACTAATAATAATTTAAACGCAGATATTCATTACATTTCATACATTTCCACATATTAACCATGCAATAACTATCATATCATAATCATATTTCCATAGACCTTAAACCAGATCCAAGTTTGCATAATGATCATAAAAGATAGTGAAGTTTTAGGGATATATAAGAAATAAATGTCTGGAGATGTCTAAAACAATGTATTGAAATAATAGAAAACTAAGTAATAGTAGGACTCATCACATCCTATCTTCTATCTTATTTTTGCTATAAGACTTGAGTTTTCATCCCAATCTCTAATGCCCAACATCTTCCTTTCCTTTGCACTCTTCTAAATATTTCCATCAACCTTTTGACTTTTGGTATCCTCCTTCCCTTCTTCCAATAGGCATTAGTCCTGATGTTTAACGTCCAACAAAAACTATCTCTCGAGGATCACAATTTCGACATTCTTCATATCATCTTCTACATCAGTATGGGAATGCGGTATGAGATTTTCCCAATGCCCGATGTCTTACAAGGGTTTAATCTTTTGGGTTTTTGGATGGTGAATGCTCTTCTATCTAGGATTTTTGATAAGCATTTCCTTATAGACGTGACACAAAATGTATGATGAAGGTGACCTTTTGGGGTTACAAATCACTTAATGTTACATATTTAATTCAATGATTGATTTAGACTTGAAACTTTGGTGATTTTCTTGAGGGGCATGTTTTCAAGCCATAAATACCATTAATTCTTAGCGACTCTCATCAAATGTCCAATCTCAAATTCTAAGATTAGGAGGACGAAATTAAATTCTTTGAGTACAAATTTGGGAAAGGATTGTGGCAACCATGCTTCATTTAATGTTGCAGCGACTTCCCTAACTACCAAATCCAATTCTTGGGGCTATAGGTATGATATTTAATGTATTTTGTGACAACTACAAGTGGAAGAAGCAACACCCATACTTCAATTATGTTTTGCATATTTCTTTTTGTTAGAGGGCCATCCCTAGCCACATTTGTTATGGATTTTGTGGTAGTTTATGCCCTTCATTCACAAATTCATCATTATGGAAGCATGGTTATGGTGTCAAGGCCATTATGAAGGAATTTTAGCTCACGATTTAGATGGACAGATGTCTACACTTGATTTGTAAGGGTTTTGGCTAGGGTTTCCCACTTAATCACATGCTCTTTCTCTCTCATGACTTGTGGATGTATATAAAGCACTTTTATGCCCATTATAAGGGTTCTTCCTTGGATTTTCTCTAGCAAACTTATGCAACTTTTGTATTCTGCAATTGTAAAATTGACTTTCATGCCTTTGTGTTGATAAAATCACTATTTTTACCTCTTCTCAATGCTTGTATCATGTGTAACATTTGATACCTCTATGCACGCATAAAATCTCATAATTTTTTGCAAGTTGTATGAGTGATATTTTTTTTATAAATGTTAATAATGGGTAATTTTCACCCTTTTAAGATCTTTTAGACCCTAGACTTCATGACTTGTTATAAAATAGGTGAAATAGGTAATTATGCAAGCTTCTTTAGTAATTTTGTTGATACTTCGTGCTATCACAGGAAAGAAGAAACATCTCTAATCTTGGTCTATCACCTCCCTCTTCCCTTTTTATGCAATTCTCTCTCCCCTTTCCTCTGCAGGCTAGTAGAATAGGACTAGTGTTAGGATTTCATATGTTGGGTTGGACCAACATATTTGCACCTATTTTAGAAAAGGAAGCCAACCTTCTCCAAAGATCTAACCTTAAATGCAAGGTCCCACACCTTGAGGTTATTTCCATTGTGTCATTGGAATGTTGAGCCTTTGTTCAACAGGGTGTAATTTCATGTGACAACAATTTTTGACACACCTAATGGGACCAAGTTTCATGATCTTTATGTCACCCACTGAAGGATTTGGTGTGTTCTCCAATGTATCTTTCCATTCAAGATGGTTCTCCAACACCATGGTGACTTTATAGAAGATTTGTTGGTTCAAGCAGTTCAAGTTCTTCCCACCATTCAGACAATAGTTTTTGGCATACCCAGTGGGACAGGTTTAATAAGCCTAAATTCATTCTGCTAGAAAAATTTGTGTGTTTATTAGTAGTTGGAATCATTGAACAATCATGCAAACATCTAGCGACTTTGCAATTCAAATTTGGGTGATTGTTGATATGTACCCATTTCCTCTAGTTAAGTAGACCTCTAATCTTGTTTTAAAATAATTGCAACAAAATTTTAGCTCTCCATATGCTTGGACATGTCAAGATATTATGGATAACCTATGTCTACTCTATTTCATGAAAAATGCAAATTTTATACCTCCCTACCAACAATATCAAGTTGGAAGTGCCACCACTTTTGCTTCACAAAGCCTCGCTATAGTACGCTATTGATCCTTTTCAAATTCTTACCTCCCACCCACCTCTGCTCAAACCCTTTGGCAGCTTGCACCTTCCTATCACCAACCCCAATAGACTCATTATTTTATAAACCAACATTATTACTCTACTTGTCAGCCTCAAAATTCTAATAGTGTGGTGATTAGGGATATCAAAAGCATGTTTCTAGACTTCCATAAGCAATTGGATGATATAAAGAAACAAAAAGAATTTAATTTGTGACAAGAGGATTTAGCTTACCAAGCCTACCATAGGGAGTAGGAATATATTTCATAGCAAGAAGAGCTTTCTCATCAAGCTCATTTGCACCACCAAGAGATGGAGGATCAATAGAGATATGAGCAAAAAATGGAGGCCTAAGAAAGGCAACACAAGGATTGTCTTGCAAAGTAGATTGCTGATAAGGAGAAGCAAATGAAACTATTGCTTGCCCAAAAACAAGGGATATAATATCAGGAAAACACCTCTTACAACACAATATAAACATATGAAGGAGGAGGTTCTTGAGTTTAAATTTCCAAGTTTTAAGCAAGATAAGCCTCCTAAATTATTAGGAAAGTTTTATAGGCTAGAAATCCCAAGTTTTAAGAGCCTTCATCCTTCACAGGAACTTGTACCTATACAGGTGCAATCTATTGTTCCTCATGAGCAACCCCCTCCAGAATCCCATCAAGATTTTCAAGGGATTTCTGATCACTTTACTTTGCTTAATACTATTTCACTTTATAAAGGTGAACCTATTGTTTGGAAAACCAGTTGGTTAGAAGAACACAAGAGGGAGATGTTCCAAGCTGAGGAGGAGCAACTTGTTTGTGAGCTCTCATATTCTCCAAAAAATAAATATTTTGACCTACTACAAGAAAAAAAAGAGAATGACTAGTTGCAACAAAAAAACACTAAGTAAGCGGGGGATGATGATGAAGGAGAGGAATTGATCCTCCCATTTGATGAGCCCTTATTTCATTGGTAGTGAGGAGGAGATATTACCCATTCCTACATCAACACCAACCTCAAAACATCAGGTGTTCATCTTGATGAGCTGGAGTGAGGTTTGCCTCAATGATTTGGGGCAACAAGATTTCTTATTTGTTGATGTAAAAAATGAAAGTCCCTAGTTTGTTGAAGTTTTTAGCTCCTTGGAGAAGGAAATCATAAAGAGTGAGGTTGTAGCAACAAAGGACATGGTAGACAAATTAGGCTATAGGCCTAAGGTTGTTGGAACCAGTCACCAAGAAAGAGAAGAGTTTGCATTTTGGTCTAATGAACTACCTTCTTTATTTGAGAAGGATGAAGAAGATATGCACATGCTAATGTTGACAAAAACTTTGGAGCAGATGGAAAATACAAATGACTATGAAAAGGTTTTGGTCTATGAGGAAGAAAATGATGACAAAATTGTTTTATAAAATGAAAAGGTTGACACATCCAAGGTTGCCAGTACTTCAAAAAACTAACCTTGACGTGTATATGTTTCCTCAAAAGAGCTACTATGAATTCAAAATTATCCCTCTTATGCATAAAAGAAAATAAGAGTTTGAAGATGACCTCTTTTGGGATGACTTAGAGGTTTTTTGTTCAAATTTGGACATCAAACCATCATCCCTTGAGGAGGGAAATTGTGAGCAACATATATACATGTGGAGGTTAGTGGTTATGAAAATAGCTTACCCTTGTGTAAGGATAGTTCTTTTTCCTCTACATAATGTTTTCTCCTTGGTGTTGACATGTTCCCAGAGAGTTTCACTCCTACTGCTGTATTTTCACCTAAGGCACTATTGTTAGAAGAATCCGACACTTAAATTATATGGCTGTCCTATAATGACAAAGTTTACAGTGAGTGATTCTTCACCCTATAGATAGTGTGTGCAACTCCTTGCATACAAATAGATGTTTTCAATGGTTGCAACTGGGCGAAGAATACAACTATGGTTTGAGGGAGATCAACCACTTTAGAAGGTTTGTCTTTACAAAGGAAAATCTTTGTAGTTTACATTTTGTAAAGTTCATGCACATATTAGTTGTTGCATCATAAGTTGGTCGGAAGTTTTCCATGAGTTTTATGTCTATTTTGTAACTTCCTTTTACATGCTCTTACATGTCTTAGAATCTGTTATGCATCTTACATGTCATAAATACTCTTACACATCTTACATGACATAGATGCTCTTACAACACATCATATTGCATATTACATGTGGCAAAGAATGTCACATCAAATGAAAAACCCATTTTCTATGTGGGCACATAATCATACAAAATAATTAATAAATACAAACATTAGAAATTATAAGGTACACAACACTTAATCTAACACTATCAACATCATTTTCTTAGATACATGTTTATTAAACTGAGGTGCACTTTTTTTAATTATCAAAATTTTGTTAGATCATGTCCACAAATGAAGTTTAGATCCACATGTCAAATTCACATTTATAGAAACTGAGTTCACTTTTACACACAAAAAATGAAATTTACAAATATCGTTTTAAATATGAGAATTAATTAAAAATTGTTATTTCAAGATTATAATTTAACCAATCTAAATTTACTAATACACTAACAAATCAATTAATAACATTGTGACACTCACTTTTCCATTAAACCGGTTTTTTTTAATTCATTAATTCCCATAATAATTAACAATCCACATTATCCATTATCACCAATTCCAAATCCTAGGTTTATTAATTTTATTTATTTAATTATCGCTCTAGTAAACTGTAAGTGAAGTTAATTTCTCTAACGAGGAAACATTTTTCTATCAAATAAATTACGAGAACGATATTAACATCATTTGTAACTTAATAGTATTTAGTCAAATAGCGAATTGAAAACCTCATATATCAAAACCATTGCACCACCAACTCTATATCAAAGTAAAGGAAATTTATTTCGGCGGGCATGGAATTCATTTTTGACATTGAACACCTCTGTAAACCTTTTCTTGATCATAATCCATTTAGCCGTTGTAGCTAAACAAATTTCAAAGTTTCGGAGATTTGAATTCCGCACCTTTTAAACACAATAGCGAATTTGGGAAGATGGACAAGGTCCATAAATATGAAGAATTTGTCGACCGGCGCCTGAAGCCCGACCTTGCTAATGCCATGGCCGAAAGGTGAGTTGGCTAGCCAAATTTCTTGTCCGCATAGATTATTTGCTGGTTCTGTTCTCCCATTGCTTTTGCACATTATTTGAGCAAAAAGGAAACCTTTCTAAACTCTTTTGCTACGGAATTTGTCTAGAGCATTTGAGAAAATGGTGTACGTTTTGCATGCTTTGTGAATTTTACTCCGACTCGACATAATTCTTTAATCACGAGTGATAATGAGTTCTGGTATAATTTATCTGCACTTGAGTGTCTGCAATATTGACTTTTCTTATTAATGGAAATACATGAGCCAGGGCAAGATTTAATATAAGAAAACCCTAATTGTAGTTGGCTAACCTCCAATTTGGCACTTGCGTCATTAATTGGTTTATTGGTCAGCCTGAACTCCGCTTAACGCTGAGCGACTATGGTAAAATTGATAGAGAAATATGATATTAGCTGAAACAATGAAGCATTGTTCAATTTTAATCACATTCTTTTGTTCGCAAATGTAGACTTTCATATTTTCCATTTTTAGCTGAAAATGCTTAGGGTTCAAAAGCAAATCCATTAGGTTGCTAGAGTTCGAAGTTATGCTGCAAAGAAACTGTCTACTAATTGGAAAAGGTAGTTTTATGGGCGGTGATGTAGAATGCATAGTATTTTCCATTTTAAGCTGCCGAGGGTTAGGGCTTAAAGGCTAATTAGGGTGTTTGAGTTCAAAACTTGGCTGTGCAGAAATAAACTACGAATTGTTTAAGGTATTATTTTAGGTCATCACCAAGTGAAACCCCTGTTTGATCTATGAGATTTCCCCAGTGAAAGCCCACATGTGGATTGTTTTCTGTTTACCTTGTATATTATTCAATTCTTGTTTTACCGGGTTCTGACCTCATGACCAAGTTCAGTGTTTAATCTTGAAACATTCCACCTATGCCTGGACTGTGGAGTACCACCTCTTGTTTGAAGTGAGAAGATACTTGTGACTTGGGTCTTTCATCTTATCTGAGGGAGAATCGCTCCAGCTTCAGGGATGTTAAAAAGTACTACCCGATCAGGCCTTGGATAATAAAGGCCTCTTTCTTTACTTTTGTTAGTTGAGAAACTATTACAAATTTACTGAGCATAGACATCACAGTCAACATGCACGCATCAGGTGCTAGCATTTGTGTATGGCGTATGCGAGTGTATACTTCTCTCTATGCACATATGTATTCTTCTCTCTATGCATTTATATATGCAAGTCTGTACATTGTGTTTCATCGCTGGGTTTTTAGAAATCAGAGGTATGACGTGACCTTAAATATTTATCAATAAAGTTGGTATGTTAGAGGCAAACTCATGGGCTTATGCACCTGGATGCTTGCCTAGACTTGTGTATGTCTTTTACACTGTTCAGATCTGGTTACCTTTCATGTCTAGACCTTTTATCTCATAGCTTCAAAACTATTACATGCCACCTTCAGTTAGTAGCCAATTGTAGAGTTATGCAAATGTCTCAAGGTGGATCGATTGGATGAGCTCCCCTAATTTATGTAATTTTCAATGCTCCTTCCCCACACATTTTATTGCTGATAGACTCAACCCGGTGAGAAATTCCACTTACTCCTGCACAGGTGTTAAATGCTGACCAATGACCAAATGCTATGAAAGGTATATAGCAAATCTACACATAGATTGTTGACAAGCAGAAATATGTAGGGTAATTTCAATGGCTGTTAACCCTTTATAATTGTTACTGTCGCTCAAAAATCTACAAATTACCCTATTATAAAAGGGGTTGTAGTTACACAATTGAAGTCCAAGCTTTTGGGTGCTTTTGACTTGATTGTATAGTTACATGATATCAGCTTTCCTGTTGTGAGTATGGTCTGGTTTACCATTAATGGACATGCTTAGTTTGCACAAAGGGTTAGTGTAAGTTGTGATTTGTAAAAATTCAAATTGACTGTCTGGCAACTACTCTGTTACTGTTAAGAACATCATATTTTCTTTAGCTATGGGCTTTTCCAGATTCATTACTTATCTGGTATAACTTATTTTATATCCTTTTGTAATATTAACATAACGACTTCTTTTTTTAGTTAGATAAAAGTGGCCTCGGGGGACATACCCATTTATTAAAACCAGGAAATTTACAGATTTTGGGGCAGCTCCATTAAGGAGGGCCATAGAACCAAAATTCCAGTGGCAGTATGAAAGCAAAAAACCACTGAATTTCATTACAGAGTTAGTTGTTTGAAGTTTCTATTATTTATAAGTGATATTTACAGTCCTATAATAAGTATTATGAACAAAAGACTTTTTTCTCAACTGGAGGCAATCACTTCCATATTGTCTGATGAGTGTACTTTCACTGCAAATGCCTAGTCAATGCTAGCAAGGGAGCAGCACTAGTGACAAGTTTTAAAAATTTGATTCCCTATTTTGCTTGGTGTCATCATAGGTTGTCATTGTGGCTGAAGGCTGGAATAATAAATGGAATCCATTGAATGGCAGCATTGAAGTAAAATCCCATCCATGGTCACATGCTAGGGTGAAATCCAATGCTGGAGACAGCTTCATCCAAGAAAAAAATGAGGCCCTTCCACCATTGTGGCCTTATTAGCGCCTTTGACATAGTCTGAATCGCCTCTTTGGGTTCCCCTATTGCCAGAAACACTGCGACAAACATAGAGGAGATGTTTGTGCTAACTTGATACTTGTGCGTTGTTGTGAGGAATACGTCTCCTAGCATCACCGTGATGGCATGGATCATGATTACTGAACTACTTTTGAACACCTTCCTCAATCTAAGGTTCGAAATCTCCTCTAAGAAGGAGATTTGTCTTTTCTTAGCTAACAACCTTACAATAGTGTCCATGGTTGCACAGAGGAAAAGCTTTTAGGAGTGGCAAATGAAGGTGGGATATAACCTTAAATCTACCATAGCAACCTATGATTTATTGCCTACTCATACCTTGGCTGTAGAGGGGCAAATTTTCACGATTGCACATGCTTAAGCAATTTTCCCCGCCGTGAATGCATGAAAGCTTGTCCGTGTGATGATAGGGGGTCATCATTGAAAATATTGTGCCTCCGGCTTTGCCAAGGCTCTAGCAACTCACCAACTAAGCAATTTGTGTCTATCTCCATAACAAAGCTGGCTAAAGCATCTGTGTGAGAGTTGGTCTCCCTATATACATGTCTTATTTTGTATTATGTTAGATTCTTGTAATAACCTGAACCAAATTTCTAAATCAAATTTTTTCAATTCTCCCCCCCTTTGGCTAGATAGTCATTGTATCAAACAGTTTGAATGTAAATGATTATGAAGAATTTCTGTGTGAAATTACTTGAATGATTCATTCACACTTAACAGAGTATGTTTCTCTCTAACTACTTAGTATATTATTCACAAATTTGTCGAGACAATATGACAAACAGTTGGCTCTCATTCAATATGACTGAACATATCAGAAATTTACATAACAGTATGCTGTTTTACGCATCAAGCTACAGAAATATGCTTGTGCAGTGATTGGACCTTGAGGAATAGCAGGTTTAAGTACTCAGGAAATAGCTACAGTAGGTATTACCCAAAACAAATGACCTTATGAACAACATATGATGACATTCAATGATCAGCTGGAACATTCTTCTAACCCCCATGTCCCTCTTTAGCTTGCCTGGAACTCCCTTAATGGCTGCGCTAGCATCTAAGAACCCAACCAGACTTCATGCCTCTTCCAAAAATTGCTGCCAATCTCCACAATGACTCTCACCAACATAAGGAAAGGGGTGTGACCTTGACAAATAAGCATTCTACTTCCCAACTCACTCCAAATCACTATACCTGGCTGTCACTAAGGGCTGCGCCCAGCAACTATGATTCTCACACCTGGCAGTATGTATATAAAAAATATTTTCTTCAGCAAACTCTCTAAGTATTGTGTCCCAATATTTGTCACCTGTTACTCTTGGTACTTGGTGCCTAGAATAAAATCAAGGAAGTAAAATTTCATCCAACAATCAAAGAAGCAATAATTTATCGTTTGCCTACAAGCCTCCAATAAATTATTTAATCTTCAGTCATTCAGCACCTGTGTGAAACTTGCATGATTCCACTTGCAAATTGGCTAGGGTAGATGTCTCACCACTTAAACCAATCCCTTAGGATTTTCGTCCTAGGGTTTTCTCTCATTGAAAGCTTCAAGTTTTCCACAAAGAGAATAGAATCAAGCATATTCAAATGAGCTTCCAATTCACATTTTATATTTTCCCCATAGAACAATCTTAAAGGTACTTTTTAATTCCTGCCTTAAAATAAATCAATAAAACACTTTTATAAAGTGACTTTATAATATTTGTCCTTTTTAATCTCTTAAGTCACCTTTTTAAATTAATTAACATAAAGTCATTTGGAAAATTACTTTATTGAACGACTTTATTTAATTAATTAAATTATTCCCTAACAGAGCCTGAAATTAGCCTATGGGAATTAAATAGGCTAAAAGGGACACTTCCGTCTACTCAACAGAAGGGCACAATACAATTCTCCAATAATGACCATACTTACTTCAAGAATCTACTTATTTTCCAATTTTGGGCTCCCCCACATCTAACGGCATTAACAATAATCATAAAATTGTTAGTTTTAGGATTAGAAATGCAATAAGCAGAAATACAACAACACATGGAACAATGAACACAACAGATACCCTGGGAAAACCCTCCTACTCGAGGGAGAAAAACCCAGCAAGAAATGATCTCTCTTATATATATCTCAGATGAATAAGTGCAGAATTCTGCATACAGAATCAAGGCCTTGAAATCTGACCAAGTCCAATACAAAGAAAGGAGACACTTCTCCTTGATGCTAAATGAAGACACTTCTTCTTGAGATTGAATCTACTGCTAGAAGGATGGCGAACTGTTGCTAATGTGTGAACTTGGAGTGAAAGAGATTGCTTGATTGAATTATGAAATGAGGAGACACCTTCTCCTATTTATTCAAGCTAGGCAACCCTTCATCTTAGAGCCAACCTTGAACAAGTATAGTTTTTTTTTTTCTTTATAAAAATAAGGCTGACTTGCCTTCACAAGATTAAATTAAGGAGAAAATATCTCTTGAAGCTACCAAACACTAACACTCCCTCTTAGCTAGGGAGATATTTTCTAGATATCTACGTCATGGAGTCTCTCAACATGATGCCCACAATGGCTACACCCATTTGTGGAAAGCTCAAAGGTTTATCACGGAGTCTCTCAATGTGATGTCGTCATGGAGTCTCTCAACATGATGTCCACCATGGCTACTCCCATGTGTGGAAAGAAACACATGTACAAGTGTTCATCACAAAGTCTCTCAACGTGATATTGTCATGGAGTCTTTCAACATGATGTCCACCATGGCTACTCCCATGTGTGGAAAAAAACACAAGTATAAGGTTACATCATGGAGTCTCTCAACGTGATGTCGTCATGGAGTCTCTCAACATGACGTCCCATCTCAGTCTCAAAGATGAACAAGGGCTCACACCTCATATTTCTCCGTCTCAGAGAAATATACACTACAAGGGCTTTCACCTCATATTTCTCCGTCTCAGAGTAATATACACCACAAGGGCTTTCACCTCATATTTCTCTGTCTCAGAGAAATATAAATTACACAAATCTTCATGATGATGTGACTCCCTTTGAAGCTCCAAGTACTTGCATCAACCTCTTGACCTCCTCGTCCAAGATTTGCCTGCAACACTTGCCTTAGAAGAATGGTTTCCAATGCACACCTTTGGCACTACTGACTTGTGAGAGTTTAGGATTGTCCTTCTCGACTGCGTCCCAGATCACCCTATTCTGAATAGGTTTGTGGAGCTACCAATGTCAAATCCAGATTGACTGTCTTGTGCAATTCTGTTCTCTGTAGTTGAAGAGGTCTTCCAAGGACTTTAGTACCGGGCCTTGCAACACTGCAACCCACTTGGCTGACACCTTCACTTCTTCTCAGTGAGTCACTAAACTCCCTCTTGATCCCTGCCTCAGAGATTGCAAGGAAATCCTTTGGAAGTGAACTCCCCTCTATTGATGGATCTCAAAACCTTAGTCTTCTTCCTGGACATGATCTCAACTCGTGTCTTGAATTCTCAGAATTTAACTCTCTCTGGATGTCATTTCCTCCCTCTTTGAAGAAACTGATCGCAAATTCTCCATCCAAGGCTGATCCAACCTTGTGCCCTCGAGTGAAGAATCAAGAGGGTTATGCACCCTAGCTCAGACCCAAGGCAACAAGCTATGTCTCCATGTTTGTTCATTTCTTTAGTCTGCGTGACTTCCTCACAGGATGCATCAAGCTCTTCCTCCCTTGAATTCCTTATGCAATCTCTCATCATCTTTTTGCTCCTTGATCTGTCACATTTTAGAGAGATTAATAATAGTTCATAGAATTAAACTATCCTGAAGAGAAATGCCAATGCTAGAAGCATACATGATTCACTATTCCCAATGTTTTGCATGAATTATTATTAATTACATGATTATTTAAATCCAAGATCATTAATCAAAGGTACAAACATAAAAATACTTATCTTTTTATTGCTAGTACACCATTGAGCTAGACTTGTAGCAGTGTTTCATCTTCACCACCTTCACTCAATGTTGCCATCAATTTACCCTCATCCTGTTTTCATGCCAACTGTTGTCACCAACATCTTGCCAGAACTATCTTGGACCTTCGTTCCTTTAATTTCCTATATATACATTTCAGATGATAATGAAGACTCAGCTCCAAGATTTAATTCAATCTCCAGACTTTCCACAGATCTCCAACAACTTCAAACTTGGAATATAATATGATAAATATCAGCACAAGCTCGATAGATGAAGTAATTGGAATATTTCAAATTCCTCCTCAAATGCGGCTCCTTATGTAAAGGCGTCACTTCTTTTAATGTTTGCCCGATTCTTCAATATAATTTGGAAAATGTATAGACGATTTCCAATTCATTCGCTGTTCCTCTTTAATTTTTCCCAACGACAGTAAATAAATATTCCAAATTATTTTGCATTGCTTAGCTTACTTTGTTTGCTAAGTCCTTCACGATTTTAATAATATTTTCATGTAATAAGACACGACAGCTCCTGAAATATTAACCCGACCCCTTGCCTTCAATTTACAACCATACGCTGCCTTCCCAAACTATAATTTTAAGCCACCCTCAGGAAAATAATACGCTCTCCCATGTATTAAGCGATGAATATTATAGAGATGCCTACAATGGCTAGAACAAAGAGCTTCAAACACTTAAGCTTCCCACGACTCCCCAAACTATTGCCACAGCTCCTCAAAAATAATCCACGTCAAAAAAGACCACGACAACTCCTTGAAGGAATTAATTAAATAACATGTCTTCCAAACAATTTGCTGCTTCAACTTCTCGCACCTCCTTTAGGCTCACGATATAGTAAGTATTGATTCAAATTCCCTTAAATCATTAAGTGACACCAAAGTAATATGAACTGACTCACATTGAGAAACCATGCGACTTTAGAACTCAATTGTGTTGGAATTAATATTCCCTAGTTGCCAAGTATGTGGGAAGCAGCTCTCGACAGCTCAAGTATTGAATATAGCGGCATCAGATATTGAAAGTTTCTCTAAATTCATGCGGTGCCTTCAATTAAAGATGATTGCTCCATAACAATTCTTCAGATGCCAGATGCTCAATATATTATGCGAGAGAGTTCGATATTTAATAGTTGCCCAACAGGAGGAAATTACTATTGCCTTTACTTCACTTATATATGATGTCCACCTCCAGATATAACTGTTTTGCATTAATTGGTTGCTCCCTTTCTTTATAATCTTGGCAATTATTGACTAAGGACTTCACGACTTCTTTGATAACTCCTTGATTGTTCTTGAACATGAGAAACGACATCATACAGGAAGCAGCTCTTGATAAATACCGTTTAAAGCTCCCATGAATTTCTATTAAAAAACGCTTATCACTCCCGTTACAATTCTCCTGTATAGCTCCCACGACTCAAATAAAATAATCTCTGAGTCTTTTATTGTTTTGACTTTATAGTGGGATGACACCTTCTTCCATTATTTGATCTCCTTGTCTTTACCATCAGATATTTGACTTCTACTTCAAGATGAGAGTGAGTGGTGGCAAATATCTCCAAGGATGCTGACTTCTACTGCTTAGCCAAATCTGATCAGATCTTTTCTAAGACCCGCTCTGATACCATGTTAGTTTTAGGATCAGAAATGCAATAAGCAAAAATACAACAACACATGGAACAATGAACACAGCAGATACCTTGGGAAAACCATCCTACTCGAGGGAGAAAAACCCAGCAAGAAATGATCTCTCTTATATATATATATATATATATATATATATCAAATGAATAAGTGCAGAATTCTGCATATAGAATCAAGGCCTTGAAATTTGACCAAGTCCAATACAAAGAAAGGAGACACTTCTCCTTGATGCTAAATGAAGACACTTCTTCTTGAGATTGAATTTGCTGCTACAAGGATGGCGAATTGCTGCTAATGTGCGAACTTGGAGTGAAAGAGATTGCTTGATTGAATTATGAAAGGAGGAGACACCTTCTCCTATTTATACAAGCTAGGTGACCCTTCATCTTAGAGCTGACCTTGAACAGGTATAGTTTTTTTTTTTTTTTCTTTATAAAAAATAAGGCCGACCTGCCTTCACAAGAATAAATTAAGGAGAAAATATCTCCTGAAGCTACCAAACACTAACAAAAATCACCTTTGATCTACACTCTTCTTAAACAAAAGTGTATGCATGGTTGCAATCCTAAGAGAAACACATGATCCTTTACTTCATTGTTTATTCCATGCTCGAGCCATTTTGATGTGGATCTGGTCAGATAACTCTCATGGTCTTGCAAAATACAACTAACCCTTGAAAACCTAGGATTGCCCTTGGAAGCCTCATCAAAGTTGAGTTTGCTCCATCCATTAGGCAGGGCCAACCATTTTGCACTTTTCCTCAGGTTTAAAGGTGGATTATCCTACTCAGCCCCATGAATAGGGGAAAACAATGCCTTCTTTTCCTACTAAGAAATCTATGCTTTATTTTGACTTGGAATGAAGCACAAGTCAGATGACAATATTATTACTAATTTCTTGGTATACACAATTGTTTATCATAGGGAAGAAAGCTTCCATGGTATATCTAACTTGATTAAGTGTTCACTTTCTGGGCTATTATTGAGAAGGCTTGTTAGCATTTTTGAATGCCTATTGTTACTTTGTACACTTTAAAGTTTAGAGGCTCTGTGCTATTGGTAACTTAGAGCACTTTAAATTTGGCATCATGGGTCTCTTTTAAATAGTAGTGGGTTTGTTCAATTTTGCCCATAAACTACTTGAATTTGTTAGAAGAATGACCGGAGTCAAACAAGGATACCACTCCATATTGTAAAGAACCGAACCAATTTTTTCCCAATTTTTTCAATGAACAATTCAGCTCAATCACAACAGTCACCCATTAAGGTTAGCCCAAAACCAACTCTGCTGGAAAGTAACTCTACGCCAAGAATGCACACACAACTCTGGATGAGATTGGTGTTGAGAGATGGCGCCGAGGGTCGTTAGAAGCAACTGAAGGAAATACAATGCTGAAGGAAAGCTCAACACCAAGTATGTGCACTTCTAACCCGAGGTGGGAAAGGCGCTACTATATGGGGGAGATTCTATTAACAATGATGCTATGCAAGTAAAATAATCTCAACGCCAAGCATGTGCATTCCTAACCCGAAGTGGGAAAGGCGCTATCATATGGTGGAGAAACAGAAAGCAAATACAATGTAGACTGAGCAAGGGCTAGTCTCATCCACAACCGTGGGAATGAAAGTAATTAAACTGAAAGTAAACTAGGCGGCATAGCCCTCCTCTTCCACTAAAGTGGGGATACAAAATGTAAAGTGCAGAAAGTAAAAGAGCTGATCAGTACTACTGATTCAGCGTTACAATCTGATGAACAATCTGCAAATACAATGAGATATAGATAACCAATGATCTCCAAAATGTTAGGAAATGAACTCCAAACAAGTACAAACTGTCCAACATATGAAATATAGCAAAAGGGACTAAAATATCAGGTCTGATATAAAATTGCAGCAATCAGAAAATTCATACCAGCAAGCCCTAGAATCACCAAAATGTTGATAACTTCGTCAAAACACCTTCGAATGATGTGGAACTGAATGCAAATGAGAGCTCGGAGTTGAGCGACCAAGACCAAGCCAAGAAACTCCTCCAAATAGCAGTGATTTATTTATGCACGCTTTCTAATGCAACCTCAAAGAAGGTACGACCTCCAAAAATGTTCTACCAGCAAGATAAAATTTGAGACACCTCCAAAAAATCTAATAACTTGCAAGGAGGGGCGCCCAAGGTAGACTAAAACATAGGGCCAATGTAATGTCCCCTTCCAGTTGACATCTCTCAGAGCTTATGATTAGCCTATTATGCGACCCTCGTAGGCTGATAGGATGGATAGAGGGTCTTGATGGAGCTTGGCTTGGCTTCGGTTGTCAGAGTTTTACCAGTTGGCTTTTGTTCGGGCTCATTCAGACGTCTTTTGCCTGACTTGCTATTTTTAGCAGTATTTGGCAGTCAACGGAGCACCCCTGCTATTTTTAGTAGTATGGTTTGGTCATGTGCAGAATCACTCACTTATTCACCAGCTTCAAACGGTTTGTGAATCAGACATATTTTGAGGGAGATATTAATATTTTAATTGATTAATTAAATATTAATTATTCGGAGCTTATATTATAAAGTTATAATATTTTAATATTATAACTTAAGTGATTTGTCTCAAGGGGTCGACCATCATTGAAGGGGTCACTTTTAATTATAATTTATAATTAAAAGTGAGATTGAAAACTATTGAAAAATTAAAAAAGAAAAGTTCGAATTTATTTAAATGATGCCTAATTGAGAAAAGTCGAACTTTTGAGGAGATATAAGGGTTTCATTGGGATTTGAGCTCATTATGATTGAAATCGAATTTTTGCTGAGTCTTCCTTCAGAGAATAGAGCCAAGGGTTCCAGTTTTCAACTTGCATTGGAGAACGTGCAATCTTCTGTGTGTGCAGTTCAGAGGCTGTGAAATATCAGCTGATTTATTGCCAGTCAGAGAGATATCTTCATCCAGAAGTTATCACAGTGCTTCATTCTTTGAAATATCTTCAGTATATTGGGTTGGAATTATACCAGGAGGGATTCTTTGTGTTAGGCGCCTACTTTCCAAGATTTGAGCATTTATTACAAGGGCCGTACCAGATCTGTTGCTGCTGTACAGATCCGTACCATTTGTTGCTGGGCCGTACCAACCACAGAGAGCTGAAAAAGGCGTGTTTCTTCCTAAAGCAAATCGCCTCTTCTTTTGGCAGTGTGACTTCACAAAAAAGGACGCCTTACCTTCTGCAATCTTCTGAAGTCTTCTGACGTAGGGAGAAATGGATGTTTGGGTCAAGCCATACAAATGATCACTTCCAGGCAGCTGCAAATCAGGTTTTCAAATAAAACAAATCAACTTGTTTTCTATTTGCATGTTAGGGTTTTTAGTTTGTAAACTTTGGATAAGCATAAATAAAATATTTGCTATCGATCTGAGATCCAAATTTGTCAATCTTCAGCTTGTAGTATTCATTATTTATTTTTGAAGCAATTTCTTTAAAAATCGCATTATTCATCTTTATGCACAAAAAAACACAAAAAAAAACCAAAAACGACAAAAACAAGCAAAAACACAGACAGTTCAGAGATCAGTTAGAATAGGGGTTTCTACAGTGGTATCAGAGCTAAATCCTGCCATCCTGAGGGTTTAGCACTCTTATGCAGCCACAAGAGGTTGGGTCTTACAGGTATTATACTCGCAGGAGGGCTCTCAAGGAGAATATTGCTAAGGCACGGAATCAGCAGAAACAGTACGCAGATCAGAAGAGGACAGAGAGGTCTTTTGAGGTGGGAGACATGGTTTACCTCATGTTGCAGCCCTACCGTCAATCTACTTTTAGGAAGAGTGGTTCAGAGAAGCTTAAGCCACGATATTATGGTCCTTTCAGGATCCTGAGGCGTGTTGGAGAGGTGGCTTATGAGCTAGAGCTTCCGGCGGAGAGCAAGGTCCACAATGTTTTTCATGTGTCACGTCTCAAGAAGGCGTTGGGACACCGTGTGGTACCTTCGGCAGTTTTACCTCCCTTAGATGATGAGGGAAAGTTGATTTTACTACCTGAGTCTATCCTGGAGTACAGAGAGAGACAGTTGCGTAGGAGGACTATCAGGGAATATTTAGTGAAATGGAGAGATTTTCCTGTTGAGGATGCTACATGGGAGAGCGAGGATATTCTCAAGATCCAGAGCTGAGATTGCTTGAGGACAAGCAATTTTAGGAGGGGCGGACTGTCATGTCCCTTCTTGACATCGCCAGAGCTTATGATTAGCCTATTATGCGACCCTCGTAGGCTGATAGGATGGATAGAGGGTCTTGATGGAGCTTGGCTTGGCTTCGGTTGTCAGAGTTTTACCAGTTGGCTTTCGTTCGGGCTCATTCAGACGTCTTTTGCCTGACTTGCTATTTTTAGCAGTATTTGGCAGTCAACGGAGCACCCCTGCTATTTTTAGTAGTATGGTTTGGTCATGTGCATAATCACTCACTTATTCACCAGCTTCAGACGGTTTGTGAATCGGACATATTTTGAGGAAGATATTAATATTTTAATTGATTAATTAAATATTAATTATTCGGAGCTTATATTATAAAGTTATAATAATTTAATATTATAACTTAAGTGATTTGTCTCAAGGGGTCGACCATCATTGAAGGGGCCACTTTTAATTATAATTTATAATTAAAAGTGAGATTGAAAACTATTGAAAAATTAAAAAAGAAAAGTTCGAATTTATTTAAATGATGCCTAATTGAGAAAAGTTGAACTTTTGAGGAGATATAAGGGTTTCATTGGGATTTGAGCTCATTATGATTGAAATCAAATTTTTGCTGAGTCTTCCTTCAGAGAACAGAGCCAAGGGTTCCAGTTTTCAACTTGCATTGGAGAACGTGCAATCTTCTGTGTGTGCAGTTCAGAGGCTGTGAAATATCAGCTGATTTATTGCCAGTCAGAGAGATATCTTCATCCAGAAGTTATCACAGTGTTTCATTCTTTGAAATATCTTCAGTATATTGGGTTGGAATTATACCAGGAGGGATTCTTTGTGTTAGGCGCCTACTTTCCAAGATCTGAGCATTTATTACAAGGGCCGTACCAGATCTGTTGCTGCTGTACAGATCCGTACCATTTGTTGCTGGGCCGTACCAACCACAAAGAGCTGAAAAAGGCGTGTTTCTTCCTAAAGCAAATTGCCTCTTCTTTTGGCAGTGTGACTTCACAAAAAAGGACGCCTTACCTTCTGCAATCTTCTGAAGTCTTCTGACGTAGGGAGAAATGGATGTCTGGGTCAAGCCGTACAAATGATCACTTCCAGGCGGCTGCAAATCAGGTTTTCAAATAAAATAAATCAGCTTGTTTTCTATTTGCATGTTAGGGTTTTTAGTTTGTAAACTTTGGATAAGCATAAATAAAATATTTGCTATCGATCTGAGATCCAAATTTGTCAATCTTCAGCTTGTAGTATTCATTATTTATTTTTGAAGCAATTTCTTTAAAAATCGCATTATTCATCTTTATGCACAAAAAAACACAAAAAAAAAAACCAAAAACGACAAAAACAAGCAAAAACACAGACAGTTCAGAGATCAGTTAGAATAGGGGTTTCTACAGCCAATACCCAGAACCACCAAAAAATCATGCATGGACTTATGAGCAGATTTCTATTTCAGCAAAACCCTAACCAGCAAATGCAAAACTGACAAATCTCTAAAATCTTCAACCTTGATGCTCTGTCTGCTAGTCTGGATGAGAAGTAGTCTCTGGAAACTCAGCTAGGTGCTATCTTTCAAGCACGAAACCAAGAGAAAGAACTAGGAGGTATGCATTCCTCGAAGCAAGCTTTGAAAGCATTTCAGCAGCATAACAGTATGATAAACAACAATAGATGTCCATGAAGAGCCCAACACTCTTATTTATAACTTTTTTCTCTCCCAAATTCTAATCTTCTTTTCCCTCCAATTAGGGCACCTATCTCAAATTCACATTCATCTTCAATAATTTGCAATTTGAATTTCATTTAGCCTCTTCTCCAATAATGAAATATACTTTATCAAAAATGCTAATAAAGTATAATGTGGCTTCCCAAAAGTATTAAAGTGCAATACTTTATAAAATAACCTATCTCCTCAAATAGGTGTCCAAATATGATTAATTGAAATATTTTATAATTTGCAAATATTCTTTCAAACTAGGCGTCCATTTTGCCTAAGTTAATATTTCACTTAAAACATTATCATTTGCCAAATAAAACCTCCAAAATGTTTAATTAATAAACATTATAAAAATCACTTATCTCTCCAAATCGTCCTCCATGCCTTAGCCAAATATTTTTCACTTAAAACATTATTTTTCATCAAATATCAAACTTGCCAAAATAATCACCTCAAATGTTGGAGACCACTGCTCAAGCTGACCTGCCAGAAATAGCCACTGCATTGAACTGCTGCTAAAAATAGCACTGCCAGAAATAGTACTTACTAAAAATAGCATACTGCTAAAAATAGTAAGTTGTTCCAAACTCATTTTCTCCACATTTTGAGTAGCCGTCGCAACTTACTAAAAATAGTAAGTCCAGAAAATTTCTCTGATTCAATTGCATGTCACACCATCGCAAAGCTCTCTGAAAACCCAAAAGGAATCCAGAATCCAAACTAGAAAAATCCAACATGCAAGCCTCCAAAAGTAGCTGAGAATGCAAGTCAATAACCTGTCATGCATGTTACCTCATCACGAAGCTCTCCAAAAACCCAGAAAGCTTCACTAGACATGCATTAGAAACTCTCGCATGCAAGACCTCAAAACCTCCTCTGAAAGTGGAAACCCTAATTTTCATTTCAGCTTTAGCCTACGAGTTTCCGGAAATAGGCTAAATCCAAACGAAGAGTGTAGGGCTAAATTGGGGACATTACACATATCTATTTTATTTGGAATCTACATATACAAGCTTGAGGATTTAAGGTAATGAAATTCAACTAATGTTCACAAATGACCATTGTTGGTCAATTGGACATGGCAATGTTACTAGTAAAGGCACTAGGCTATGAGAATTCCTCATTTCAAAAAGATATCCAAAAAAAAAAAAACTTAAGTAGGGGTAAACCAAAGTAGTTAGATCCCAAATTACTTGATACAAATTTAATTGCAAATTAACATAAGAGGGAAGAATTCTTCAATGGAAAAGGAGCTTAAGCCAAAGAAGACCACTAATTTATGCCAAGCCTGAAAATGGACATTGATATGCCCACAATGAGATGGACTGACAACATTAATGTACTCTATTCCAAGAAGGTGAATCTTGGATTTGATAATGTCCGTTGGAGAATGCCCAAGGCTAATTGGACAACTCTAGTAGGAGTCAAGGCACTCTCCCTAGAAAATCTCCTAGCACTCAAGGTTGATGAACATCTAAGAGTAGAGAAGAATCTAGTAAGGTGTGCTTTCTTGTGTGATCCAATTTTTGACAGCTAAACATAGCAGATTCACTCTTCTTAAATTAGATTAAGGATATTGGGGTGCTTTGGAGCTAGTTCATAGAGGAATGCTACTTGACTGGGTTGTTTTTGTGTGAATTGTTTGTATGTAGGGGATAGTTTATGCTTCCAATGCTTATAGGGAGCTAAAGGAAGTAAGTGATTATCTTAGCAGACCTAGGGACCCCTTGTAAGGATTTACACTTGAAAATGACAACGTTTGGAAGAAAAAGAGCGAAGCACCTCCAATTAGAACAATGGAAGAAAGTGGGTAAAGAACATACTTGAGTCTTAGTATAGACAATGGTGTCATTCCTTCATCTCATAGTAGATGGAACACCTATCAATAAATAGTTACTTCTTATCTACTTTTTGGTTGGGGTAGAATCAACAAATTCTATTGTCTCATAGAATAAGTTGGTTTATCTCAACTCATAATTGGTGACAACACACCCTTGACTAACTAAGGGAAATTCTAAAGCCATAAAATCAGTGGTGTTGGAGACAAGCTTAATGTTGATAGTAGATACCATCTATAGTTTGTTTGAAATTTTCAGCATGGTTGGAGAGGAGAAGTTCAAGCAACTTAAATTTCTTGCCAATAAATATTTTGCATGACAATTCTATTAGTGCCCTTCTTTGAGGGAAGAAAGTGAAGAGGGTCATATTAGGAATAGCTAAATGGAGAAAGTTAGTTCATGGAAAGAAATAAATTATATTAAGAACAACAATATACAATAGAGATATCGATACATTGAAGGAGTAGATTGGTTTTTGAATACTACAACTTTGATGCCTAGTTAGACCCAAAGAGGCATCTTTGAAGATTAGAGGCAATCCTCTTTGAAGATTAAAATTCCAAATATGGATATCTTTGACATCTTGAGGTTTCACCGAAGGACCTAAGTCTATGGGTATAGAAAGTGAGCTTGGGTATACCCTTAAGGCAAAGTGTTTTCAGAAGCAAATTTGGCTTGGAAGGTGCATTGACAAACTATTTGTTTATAATGAATCATATCACGAAGCATATGAGACTAGATCTTCTCAATAGAAGCCTTGTTAGTAGACCTTAATCTTGGGGTCCTAAACTTCCATCCTATGAAGAATTGTAGGCCTAACAATTGCATTGAATGTGCCCATTTATGAGGAGTATCCTAGAAATGTATCCAAAAATCTTGATGCTTCAAGATTGAAAGTGAGGCATATCTCTTTCAAGACTTGAAGATAGTTTGATTAGTTGAACGCTTTTATATAAACATGAAGGTTGTTTTGAGGTCACAACCAAGCTAGGTGGCAATTTTATGTATGAAACTTGCCTTGAGGAAGCTCGCAATGCAATTTCTTTTTGTTTACCTCATGACCAATCTTGGGAGTATTAACTATTGCTGTCTCCATATGCTCACCATCATAGGAAATTGAATAATGGAAAGATCATCACTATATATGTTGAACAACATGATCATAGTTTTACTAAGCTTCGCCAAAAGTTTGCATAGCTTGCAAATGAGTAATGAAATTTAGCCATCTTTGTAAAGTGTTGATTGCAGAGCTTGACCAAACCGTTATCATAGAAAATCCTAAGCTCATCAATGTAAACACCAAAAAGAGTTAATGAGGAGGGTACCTACGCTTGACAATGAGAGAGGGGGATAACAAAGCTGCGATTTAGCCATGTGAGAGTGAATGTGGGTCTCCTTTAACTTGAAATCAAATTAAATAGATGTAGTAGTCCCGAATAAGGCAATTCACAACTTTGGATCCACACTTGTCTCTTGATCTATGAATCTCATATCACAAGGTGAAGACCCAAAATTAGCTTGTGAAAGTAGGGAGGGCCTGCTTAGGCTCTCTTGAGTCCTAGTGAGAGAGATAAGCTCTCAGATGCAAAAACATCTCGGAAGATACTTTGAGAAGACCACATTGCACCATTACAATTCCAATAGAGAATAGAGATGCTACAATTGCCTATGGAGACCTAGGAGTGCCATAGTTTAAGCGCTCAAGGATGTGACCATCATGTGAAAGGAAAGCCACAAAGCACCACCTTACAATTTCAAATTACATCCTATTTGTTTCCATGGTAGCTGCACTTTGTCACATTATTTGTCTAGCTGGGGGTTAAAGACTGAAGTGTCACTAACACAAATTCCCATTGCAATAAAAATCCTACAACTCATTACCCATGAGCATGGCATAGATGTTGGCTATTTTACATCAGCCCTTATGTTTATGATGGGGCACGATGACATTGCATGATTAATAGAATTCCACATAGAAGCAAGGAATAAGCTTGTATCTAAAAAATAGCAATCATGCCTTGGCTTGGCTTGACTATGGTTTGGTAGCTTCTTATTCTTAGAGCTTGGGGTAATTGGGGAGAAGCTAATTATGTTAAGCCATAGGTGAATCACTGCTGGCCATGAGCTTTAATGAACATAAATGGTGTTCACCATTGGAGTGCACCTTTATGGAAGGTTTGTCATGTTTATAATCTTTTCTACTGCTTTCATTCGGGGAGGAGTCACAATCCATAATTTAAGGGCAATATGTCCCCTAGTTATGATTATGGTTGCATTTCTCACTAATTTGTGCTACCATTCATAGTTTTTATTATTTATTTGTTGTGTTTTTGACATTGATGTGGTCACTCCAATAGCAATTTCCCTTTGTCTTTGCTGTTCCATTTAGACTGCCCTTTGTGAATACTATTTCCTGAGTGCATATTTGTTGACATATTCATATCTTTACTAAGAATATCCTTGAACAATATCTGGCATTCTTACCAATCCAAGACTTTTCACTTCAATGGCTGGAATGGTGTTTATTTTAATGAAGTATCTCTTGCATTCTTCTTATGCAGATACTCGTATGTGGGTAAGTTGGTACAAGTAGAAAATGAATACTATTTATATCCTGGATATTTTGAGCTATTGTTTACGTGATACTAATTTTTTATACTTACCAAAAGGTATCAAAAAATGTGATGGCCTACATAAATTGAGAGTATGCCTTGGGATACACAAGTCATTGTGATGATAATTGATTGCATTTGAAAACAAAAACGAGGATTTGCCTTAGATTTCATAATATAGATTAGTAATCAATTATTCACAGAAATTAAAAAAATTGTGAAAAAATTTCAGAATGAGAGTTTAGATATTAGGTTTACATTGTTTTTTGTTTTTATTGAAAAATTTGATGTGCACGTCTTGATCCATTAATTTGGAATAAATTGTTTCCAAACCTGTTAAAAATAGCTAATTTATTTGAGCATGATGTAAGTCTGGAAATTTTGAGTGAACTTATGCACACTTGACTGACTATGGTTATCGTGCACATAGGTCTAGATGTATTTATGAGGTAGGGAATAAGCCAGGTCATTTACTGTTCATTTACATTATCCTTTCTTCATCAACAGTCTCCATTATTGTTAAGTCAATTCTCTGATTTAAAATGCATGCCGGGTCAATCTATAGAAATCAAGGTTATGTTCCTTTTGTTATTTGTATATCACAGATTATACCTACTTTCTAAAAATAGAAGTTGCATTTTTAGTTTCTATACATATGTTTAATTCCTTTCTATTGAATTATTTTGTTAAGCTTTCCTTGTGCAAGTTATCAGCTGCAAGAATTCTATCCTTCAGTTTATTTATTGCTGCATATATCTTTTTATACAATAGTCTTTTCTTTCTTTCTATGTAACAGTTGTAGGCCAATGTTTAATATACATTATTTGCAACGTGCATAGTTCTAACCATCACTTGTTCATGGTTTGCTAATGTTTATCATTTGTTGTTATTAAACGACAAGCTGTTTTCCTGAAGCACAAACTTTAGTTGAGGGATTTTAATATATCTACTCTCTTTGCTTTTCCACTGCTTTTTTCACTATTTAAGTTTTTTATAAGGTGTTTGTGTGTTAGTAAGAAAAAAAGATGAATGCAATTTTTTTAAGCATAATTGTATAAGAATTCACGCTTGTTTTGTAGGGACAAAGTATTGGAGCAACAAAAAGTTTTGTATCCTTTTGATGTACACACGTTTATAGTGAATCAATACTAATCGTAACATGGATACATCTATGATATTTTGTAGTGATAATTGGATTCATAATGAGAGGTTCCTCTTTTACATGGATAAAGTTTTGAATATTTTAAAAATGTATGCGGATAATTTGTTGTGGATGATTGTTAAATTTTCTTGTAGAAAGAACTTTAGTCATTCTTACTTGAAACAAATTTCTTGTTCAACCTCTAACATTGGCTGTATCATACTTGTAAGTGAAATGATCAAATCATTGTCTTGAGAGAGAATTTTTTTTTGCTTTAAGATTGCTTTTCTTCATTTGATTATTAGAAGTTATGAGTCCATATTCTGTTTTCTTTAGTAGTTCTTCTTCAGTTACTATAGGGAGTGTTTTCTTTTCTTCCAGATAACATCAACTTCCATGAATATCCTCGTCCAGTTCTGTTCATCTCATATTGGTAATTAAATATTTTATAACGTTTTGTGTATTGATAGCCTTGACATTAGAGGTGATATGATAGGATTGTTGGTTCAATTTTTATAAAAAAAGAGATGACTCTTGAAATTTGTATGTTTAACTCAATATCATCTTCTAATATTGATGATACTTTTAAGAGTTACAAGGATGATGTACATAGAGAAGAATTGACAGACTTATTGCTGTTTACTTGATGATCTTTTTGGTGGACTTAGAATCATCCATATTCAATGCCTCTTTCACAGTTATAGGTTCATCTATGTTGGTAATCATAGCAAAAATACATGTCCAATCAAGAGGAGTATGCCTGTCTAGTTGCAGTCTATGCCAAATGGACCTTTGCAAGGGCTGAGGTGGAGGTTTTACCTCCTCTTCGGAACTATTTGAACTATTTCAGCTCTCCTTTTCAAGTCCTTCACATGCTTCTTGTTCAACTTTCTAAGTCTTAAGGGGTAGTTGAACCTACATTTTTCTTCTTATCCTCTTTTGGCTACAAATTTGTAGAAGAAGGATTAATTTGATTAAAAATAACATTTATGCTATACAAAACTCTCTTAGCCATAGAATCCAAAAGCTTGTACCTTTTCACATTAACACCATAGTCTATGAAGGTACACTTGATTGCCCTGTTCTCCAATTTTTACTGCCTCTCCTTAAGCACATGAGCATATGTTTTGCAATAAAAAATATGAGGATTCTATAATGAGGGCTTTTTGCCCGACAAACCTCCATAGGAGTCTTATCCACAATAGCTGATGTAGGAGATGTGTTAATCAAATAACAAGCCAAAGCAATTACTTTTTCCCATAACCTTTTTTTCCAAACCAGCTCCACTAAGCATACTCCTAGCCCTCTCTATCAGTGTCTTGTTCATTCTCTCTACAACTCTATTTGTTGAGGGGTATATGGAGTTGTCTTATGTTTCTCTATCCTATGCTTCTTACAAAATCTGTCAAACTATGTTGAACAAAACTCAATTCTTAAACCTTAATCTTCCTATTAAAGAATTAGATTTCTACAATCCATAATAATTAGCGCATAAATATTTGTGAGTTCAACTATGTGAATTTTGTTTTGCATCAACGTTTTGGATCACACTTCGTGATGCATCATCAGATGAAAGAGAGCTGGAGGAAAAAATGGATTGTTGCAAACCAAGACCAGTTAAAAGGAGAGGGGGAAGGAGTGAGGCTACACACAGTTCAAGGCATAGGGAAAAACTAAGAGAATAAAAAAAAAAAGAGAGACTAAGGAAAGACGGAACTATATTTAATATATACCTATCTGTATATAAATAAAAGCTGACTAAAAAATAAATATAAGAAACATATATATAGGTTATCTTATAAACATATAAATATATATAAAAGGAAATATTTTTGAATGGATAAACATAAAATATAAAGATATAGAAAAAACTATCTATAAACGATCTATATAAGATTATGAAGCTATATATATATATATATATGAAAAATATTTGTAGTCTATCTAATGTTCATATATATTTGAGCTTGTTTATATATATAAAATAGGTGTACTAAAAATAAGAAACGTAAACATATAAATATACATATGTATATAAAAACAAAACTATACTAAATATATAAACATATAAACATAACTATACAAATATATATGTCTATAAATACTATCTATAGGACAAACTATAAACGATCTATAGTTTATCTATCTAGTATATATATATCAAAATTATACTAGGAAATAGATAAACATAGGATTCTATATAAGCTATTCCTATGGATAAACTATGTATATATGATTATTAAGCTATATGTATATATCAAACTATACTAAGAAATAGATAAACATAGGATTCTATATAGGCTATTCCTATGGATAAACTATATATATATATATATATATATATATTCACATACATACATACATAAAAGACAAAACTATACTAGGAAATAAATAAACATAGGATTCTATATAGGCTATCCCTATGGAGAAACATATATTTCTATATAATTATCAATAGGGATAGTTTATATCTATATAGGCTATCCTTATCTAAACCTATAAGCTTTTTATATAATTAATATAGGGATAGTATATACAAATATATATAAGCATAATCAAGCTTTAGGAAAGCTATTGAGGTGTTGTATCGATGTGATTTTGTAGATTGCTGAGTATTTGAGTATTTCTGTCGATATGTCTTATAAAGATTCAAGATTTCTTCAGGAATGCCAAATTGGTAGTTAAAATAGGTGTTGTAGTGGGAGAACATTGAATGGGATTCAGTACTAGCTTGTTGGGAAGAAAAGCTAATAGAGGATAATTCCTTGGAAACTTTTATCAATGTTAACGTCTCTATGAAAGCAAGCAACTTTGTGCTGCATTTCTTCTTGCACAAAAATATTTGGACCTATTATAATTTGACGAAGAAGTGTTTAACTAACTAGGTCTCTTTTGTATGGTATTGCTCTATGGAAAGTATGAATCTAGTTCATTGCTCAAACGACCGGGGGCTATCTTTTTGCAAGGAACTCTTCCTTGCTTGATGAGGAACTTTCTTATGAAAATCTCTAGTGTTTTGATTCACTTGGGACATTTAATGCCGCAAGAGGAGCCTTCCCTTGGTTTATTCAATGGCTTATGGTCAAGGGCATTTAGGCAGTCGCCATACTTTTTATTTGAGAGAGAATTCCTACGTTGAATCATGCTAAAAATTAGGGCCATTTGATCATTTGTTGCATGTTTGGTAGAAAAGAAAAAAAGAAAAGAAATAAATTGTATTAATGTTCCCAAAAGACCAAGAATAGGTCAAAGGGATTGGAACGTACAATTATTAAGAGAGTGAAGTACTAGGAAAAAAAGGCCCTACACTCGAGACAAATATCAAAAAGCAAATAAAAAGAAGAAAACAAAGAAATGGACAAGTGAGGGTAAACATAAAACAATAGCCTTGAAATGAGTACAAGTATTAACAAATGTGCGGGAGGATGCCTCAAAATGGTATGAGTAGATGGAGACCAAAATTGACAATCAAGGTGAGAAGCAAAAATCATCAGTGTGTACATCCTCTGGTACGCATTGGAGGAGCCAACAATATTATCATCAATCACTATTGGAGTACCAATGTAGGAACCAAGAATGCTCATCAGGGAGAGCCCAAGAGTAAGGGGCTGAGCTAGACCAACCTAGGATGTAGTCAATTTCCCTTAGAACTTCCCCTAACTTTAAGGCTAAAGATTTGTTGGTAGCAAATAAGTAACTTGTAATGTGAGCACCTAAACTTGCATTGTAAGAGAGGAGTGCTAGAGGGTCCTTTACATCGGGAAGAGATAGAACAGTGGCTTGTAAAATGAGATTTGAAGTGTAGATCTGCCCCCTTCAGTATTGTTAAATTTAAGTGATCAGATTAACATGTACAGAATTTAATTCAAAAATAACACAGTACACAGCAGATACCCTGGGAAAACCCTCCTCTTGAGGGAGAAAAACCCAGCCAATAATATCTCTTATATTATTGAATCTCAATATGAAAGATACAAATACAATTGGCCACTCAAAAGGCCTGCTCACAGCATCACAGACTGATGCGAATATGGACTGAATGAATATCTCTCTCTCTAATGACTGTCACAGCCTTCTATGTGAAACTCAGAATGCTATAGAATGAACTCGCTAATGAAAACATTTGAACTGTATGTGACTGACTTAAGATGCGAATCAATTGGATCATAAACAATGAACAAGTGAAGGAGAATATATACAAGATTATGGAAGAGGCGTGACTCTTCAATAAGCAAGGTTGGCTGTCTTTAGAGATACAATAATACCATGAAGAGAGGTCGGCCTTCAATATCAAAAAATGCCTTTTCAAATTGGATGCAACCAATAGAGAGAAGGTCGTCCTCATAAGGAATTGAGCCACTTTAGAAAACACATCTCAAGAAGGAATGAGGTCGGCCTCAAAGTTAATTCGCACCTCTTCATTAACTTGTGCAAATACAACATATTAAATAAAGTGACTCTTGATTGAGATGCATATAATAATTAAATAGGCACCGGCTACATTTAATTATTATGTTCATGCGATCTGGGCTGGAACGTATTCGCCTGAAGCTGCCACAATCTTCAACAAGTATGTTGTTCAATAGGGCACTTGACACCTCCAACACTTGTGATAGGGTAAAAAAGGAAGTTATTAGTCTATTAGCTCTTAGGTTTGCATGAAGGAATCTTTGTCTAATAATGGTCACCTCATGAAGAAAAGGGCCAAGCATCTTTGATTAGGACAGCGAAAGAAAGTGGATAGAGAGCCACTAGAATGTTTATACAAACAATGGTATGCCCACAAATTTCATGATAGGTAGGAAGTTGGAAAAATAAAATGCTCTTTGGTCTACACCTTTGGGCGAGAAGAAAGGTGGTAGGTCCCTTCACTTTGCTAAATATGGTGGTCAATATCAACACAAGGGTAGTGGAAGTATACTCTCAATTGGCCAAGAGGAATCCTCAAACCACGAGACAATTGCTTTTGAAGATATTTGGGCTGAACAATGTTCCCATTTGCAACTTGTAAGTAGTACTTAGCATAGAAAGTGAACTTGGCGCTTAGAGAATGTAAAGGGGAGCTCCAAATGATTGGATGTATGAATAGTAAATGTCCTCTTTGACAAGTGGATTGAGCACCTTCTTTCGAGGAAGAGGGCAATGAGGGGCTCCTAAGAAGTACTTGACAAGAGGAAAGATTGTCCAAGGAAATGTCAATAGATTGGAATAGCAAACAAACCTTGGAAACCTATGATGAAATTACTTAGCACAAGAGAAGAATACAAGAGAAAAGAGATGCAAATACTTGATTGGGATAAGCTACTTCATGGGTCAAGTCTTATAATAAGAACAAAACTTGCAATATGATGCTAAACAACTACCCTCTACCTTCTAGTTATAGGCATCATTGGGCAATATTAATACCCTAATCTCAATAAGATTGACTTAGCTTATAATAGATATACTTAGGGAGTAATCAATGACTCAAATAAGTATTATATGAGCCATAGTTGATTATCACATATCCCAATACAATCATCAACAGTTTAAGGGTGTGGCAAAACAATCCCTTAATTTTTAGCTTAATACTATAAGTAAAACCTAGAAACTTGAAAGTTTGAAGAAGCTCTAATTTTTTTACTTAATCCATATATTTTTTTAAATGTTTTTTCTAGATTTATGGTGCTGGCACACCAAAGCTTTAGAAGCTAGCTATCAACATTTTGTCCCAACTCTATAGTTCTTGTGGGTGTGAATGCAATTAGAGCCTACTTGAGAGCATTCACATGAAGAAGAGAATCCGGTTGACTCAGGAGCACTTCAGTGACCTTGTGTTTGTTTGGTACAACCTTCGTCTTCAAACCAAAAAGGTGGAGGGTCCTCATGATACCATTAACTTGGATGGCATCGATCGTTTTGATGATTAGACTATTGAAGAACATGGTGATGTTCTATTTATTGATGAATATCTTGTTGAATTGGAGAGAGGAGCAACATAAGCAATAGAGTTGGATGCAATGGAGACACTTTTGAGAAAACAATCAATCATCATTTTGATTGATTAAGTTACACTAGGAGGGGGAAGAGGAAGATGTACATTGCATTTGGCTGTTTTTTGACATATCACTATTTGTAAACAGTTAAAGTGCTAGTTGGTACGAGTTTTCCATAGTCCATGAAGATAAAATGCAGAAAGCTTTTGGATTGACTTGTGTATGAGTTTCAATTGACGTTTCGGATCATTTATTATATAGTTAAAGTGCTGTTATACATTTATTATTTATAATCTTTTTGTATTACATTGTATTGTTTGAAATTGAAACTTTAAAATTTCAAATTTTGAGAATTTGAGGGTCATATGATATATGTAATGTTTGAATTATGATAAATTGATAAACAAATTAGACTTTTGTATTCTCTAAATGGATTATTTCTTTCTTTTGGATTAATTATGAGGTTTTTTAATTTTTTGCTGTGTTTTGCTAAGTGTTGAGCCCAAGTCAAATTTTTGGGCTGCCGAATTTGCGATTTCGAATTATGCTCAAAAATATCGAAATTAGGAGTACCCTCAATGGCTGCATGAGTTTTCTTAGGCATTTGGGAGGTAGATGGCCTTGCATTTGCATTATCTTCTTTTTTCCTTTAGCTTGTTCTAGTCTTTCCCTCTCAAGTCTTTTTGTTTTGATTATTTTGATTATGAGCATGAGTAAAAACTACTAATGATTGACTCTAGAAATCATTCCATCTTTCTTCAAAAGTAGGCTCATTATGGATGAAACCTATGGTAGAGTCACCATTGGGTTCAATTTGATTGCTAAGGTTCCCTGACAAAACTTGATTGTTCACCCCGGTCAATGCCATTGGCTGCATCATTCTTTGTGTTTCTGGACATGTGGATGCATCTTGATCATCAATCTCATGGAAAGAACAATAAATGTTCACTTTATTACTTGGAGGTGGTGCTTCAATGGCAAGCCTTTTTGGAGTTGTAGGTAGCTTTGGACTGTAGATTTCACTTGATGTTCCAAAATTTTTGTGAAGGGCACCTTGGTAGGTTTAATTGTTTTGTGGAATTGCTGCTTCACGTGTCATGTCCCCTACTTAGGGTTGAGGCGCCCAATATTGCTATATGTGGGCGACTTAGTGATATTTTGTCAAGCTGTCCTTATTGAGACCCGTTTGGCTTTTGTATTAATTATTAAAAAGTACTTTTTATTTATTTTTTATTTTTGGAGGGAAGAAATAATTTGGGAGGCCAAATTTTAATGCTTCTAAAGGAAAAAGCCAGTGCCTTCCTTTGGCATGCATTATGTCATCATTTTCAAATTCCAACAAGGACAAAACCCCTTGATGGCATAATCTCGAGGATGGAAACCCTTTGAATTTTTGAGTGGATCGAGGATCAAACCGTTCAATTCTTCCTTAATGTTGACAGTTGGATGCAAATTTGAGCAATTATTGTTCATCAGCTGGGTGGATTGTTTATTCATTGCCACGTCTACAAAGCACTATTATTACTATGCCTCATTAACTCTGGTGTGATCTGCCCTTTACTTATCTGCTACTTCAATTATAGATATTCAATGTGCTGGGTGAACTAGTCTTATTTTATAATTAATTCTTAATTTTCTACATTGTTATTGTGTAGAATAAGGGTTTGAAATCATTTTATTGAATTGCTAGGTTATATATAAATTCAGAATTTATATTCCTTGCTGATGTATAATTGTGATCTCATTACATTTATTTTTTTTGGTAAAAGGCAAAAAGCCTATATATTTATATTTATAATAAAATAAGTTTGTACATAAGATATCTCATTACATTATTGTTGGCGCCTGTTTGTTAATGTTGCAACTGATTGATAGGTTGGATAATATTCAATAAATATTGTGGATTGCTTTGGTTTGCTATGTTGCACTCTAGAAAGACTTATTTTTAGATCCGAATTGTTGTTATAAACTCATGATCACTGTATCATTTCTAAAGATATTTATGTAACTAGCATTTAGCCACCAGGGTTGAATTTATGGAATAATTGTTTGGGCGATCTGATCTATATCTGATTCACCATTAAATTTCTGCAATTTTATTCAATTTCATAAAGTGCTGTTCTGTTTCCTGCTCACATAGTGAATAAGGTTTACTAAATGATTCTTCAGTTTGGCTTGCTGGGAAAGTTTCTTGGTATCTAGTTTCAGTTGTAAACAATTTCACGGTAGGATTCTTAGGTTTAGTTTAGATTCAGTATTTACAATTTAATTTGTTTTAGACCTTTTTAGTAAGTAGCAAAAAAAATAACATAAAAAACATATGAAAAAAATAGTCCTATTCTACATTTAGTCACATTAAAAAATATAAACAAAAATTGCATTTTGTTTAAAATCTTGCTTTGGGGACATTACAGTGGCATCAGAGCCTCGATCTTGCCAGCTTGTAGGGAAGACTAACATTTTGGTGTAACTCTCACCACATACAAGCAAGTGAAAGGAAAATTAGATATTATCAGAAAAGAACGGTCCACACATTGGAAATAGAAGAACTCATGAAGGATAGAGACAAGAGAGATGAAATATACACAGTGATGGAAACCACCAGTCGAGGACAAAAAGAATTGAAAGATCTTTGGCAAGTGTAGCTCAATCATTATAGAATTTGAATCCGAACAGGGAAAATAATGGAGAAGGAGGTTCTTCAGTTAAAATGGGGTTTGAATTAATGCTCCGTCCCATACTTTATAAGCAAAATTATTACTAAGAGAAGAGGAACAACCGTTTGACAAAGAGCTGTTTTTGTATCAACTGGGTAATGAGGTGGATACTTATTGTGAGGAATATGAAGGACTAAGCCAGGAAACTCGTAATGCTTTAACCTTCTGGGAATATTGTGATCTTAAGATGAAGCATGATCCGAGGAAAGGAAGAATTCAACATAAGCTACCACACAAAGATATACACAAATGATGGTTTCAACAAATGTTTCATAGGATCTTGGTTGCAAAATTTGGATACCTAATTGTTGTTGAATCCTATCTATGAAGAGATGGCAGTTAAGTTTGCTAACCTTCACTTGGAAGGTGTGGCTCATGATTGGTGGCACCATGGGCATAATTCCATCACTCCATAAGGAGAATTCAGCCAAAGACTAATACAGAGATTTGACATAACAAATCCATAATTCACTTTAGAAAACTAGCACAACTTAGGCAACATGGGATAGTGGAACAATTCTAATCACCTAATAAACACTACAGAAGATCCAACTATGTAACAACATCATAGAACCTATTAGCCTGATTTGAATATTCAGTTTCTAATATAATTTATATCTTTGAATTGGTGCCAAGAAAATCTACAAAAATGTTGTAGTTTATATTGCTAAATGTGGTGTTGAGAGCTGCTTGGTGAGGTCATAACATGTTCCTTTTCCAGCATGCCAAATCCTCATTGACCATATTCAAGAAATTGACATTTCTATGAATTATGGAAATTATGTGCTTAGTTATCTCATAGGATCCTTGATAACTTCTGCATGCAAATGAGTTTAAGTTTTATTTTATTTGAATCTGTGTTGTGCTGGTTTTGGTGGCCATATTTTTGATGATTTCAGCAACCTGAACTTGTCTTTTATGGATGGTAGCCAAATTTCAAATTTATCATAGTTACAAGGATAGGACATTATTAAAGACGCTTATGCCAGTACTGCTGCAAAGACCATTTCAAGCTTACCAGCTAATCAAGTTGAAATTCAATAGTCTAATTCATCTTCATATTTAATTTCTTTTATTGTATTGCTACTATGGGAGTACTCTGCATCTAAAATGTTGCTTAGCTGTGCCTGGTAGCTTTCAGTTTTTTTTAATATAGCATTTTCAGGCTACCCTGGCTTGTTTATAAGCTATTTATTAGCTTATACAAGTATGACAAAAATTTAATATGAATGAAATTTTTCTTTTGTTTTCTTTAATACTTGATTTTTAACTCTTTAATTCCAACTTTGTAAGATATAGACAGGTCTATGATGGTGACACTGTTAGATTGTCTCTCCTGATCAATTCCATATGGTTATTTTCATCTATACTGTTGACTATTCTGGTAATGTTTAGATCCTAGTACATTGTATATTTTCTTGCATTTGCCTTTTTGGTTAATATTTACTTCTAGGTTATCATCTCCATGTTTTGAGATTTAAATTTTTATAGGATCTTCAAGAGTTTCTTGGTTTTCCAATAATTCAAAAATAGCCATGTTCGGCTGTTTTAAGCATTGTGTACAAAACACTGATGTATCTCTTTTTTGTGAGTTTTAACATCAATGGTTTTGAAATATATTGAAAACATGGAGGCAGAATCTGTAGTTAATGAATGTAGAGGCCACAAATAGAGAGCTTAAAAAAAGCTAAAAGATTGCTATGGTTATGACTTGACATTTTACAGCTCAGATCTGAAAAAAAACATACTAATGTTGGAAAAAAATGGATTAACACAGCTTCGCACGATGGTGAATTTGGGTTCTGAAGTCTATGTACAAGCAGAAGTGTATGTGTCATTTCTGACCTCTTAACTTTTCAAAACTGCATATTTCACTTGAATTTTTCATATCTCATTATTTATGCATTCTGAGCGTAGCAGATAAACATCCAAAATGTATTATGCTCCCTTGAATGCAATTGATTTAGTTGAGAACAGGATTTGCAAATTATTTCAATTTAAATTTCGTCTCTTTGTATCCATCATTTTACTTATTTTTCCCTTGCTAGAATCAACATGTTTGATTATATATCTTTCTTTCTGCTTCTGTCATTATTTATTGCTTTCTGTTACAAGCAACAACACCTGATTCCAAAATTAGACACATCTTTAAGTGGATTTTCTGTCATCTGGATGACCAGCTCAATCAGGCTGAGCACCCTGCTAACCACCACCACCAAATGTGCACCCTATACCAAGCTGATAACCACATTGTAGCAGTTGCAATGAAGTGTCCAAGTCAGAAAACCACATTATAGCTGTTTTTTTCTGGCTAAATACAATGTTCATATTTTTGGAGTCACTTTTGATCCACATGCTCTTTAAACCTTAATTTGATTTGAATTTCTGACTCTATTGCCAAAATCAAAATTCCTATACAATGGTAGCTATTTATAAACCACATGCTATAAATAAACTTCAAAATCTATATGTTATTCGTTTGCTTGTTCTTTTTCAGTCCTTTCTTTGTTGAATCTCTAATATCTCCTTTTCATTGTGAACATGGATATTATGACTATCCCCTGTATACCTCAAACTTTCAAAGTATGCTTAGCTGGCTTTGATCAAGAAAATCTATGTTCATACATCAGTTTGAAACCATAGTTGTCTAGTGTGGACTAGTTTAAAAGATCACCACTTTCTATGGTTCTCAAATCACCATATACAGTCATGACAGGGGAGAGATGGTGGTGTTTGGAGCTATGCCTACTTTGAAACTTAACCAGCCCACCAAATTTATACAATAAGCAAATTAGTATATGCCAATGCTAAGATTTTAAGTTCAGGTGGAAATTTTTTTTGGAGTACTATTTGTAAAGACATAACTTAAGCTTTTTTATGCAAAGGAAATAGATTTGGTTTATAACTTGTGCATGCTGTCATCTATTAATGGGGCACTTGTAGACTGTTAATTTAATAATTTTTTTTATAGCCAACTCCTTATGTTTTGTCAGCATTAGGTGGTGGTGTAACTTCTTATGCTCAGTTGTCATCGGTTGTATAACCAATGAACGTACATACTGTCATTTCAAAAGGAAGTCTGTGAAGGAAGGCATGCTGATTTGGGGACTTCTTGTACTGAACAATTGTTTAGACACTACCTATATGAGAACATTTGATTATTTAGTATTAATAGTGTTAATTGTTATTACTGTTGTTATTTTATATATTGCTGCAATTTGGTAGTGTAGAATCAGTAGCAAACCCTCTGGTGCCATTGCCTTCATAAATTGGGTCATCAAAAAGTGATTGAAGGGAAGCACCAGTCAATACTTATTGATGAAGGCATTAAAAAGATTGCAAAATAAGTGGGATGACTAAACAACAAAGCAGTGAATACAAACCAGGAAGGTGAGAATTATTTTGTAAGGGACTTCAAATATTTTTGGCACCTCTTTGTATGAGAGCATGCTCATGAAGAAGCTGAAAGGAATCAAGTGCCACAAGACGTGATTTGGAAGAATCTGGCAATAACTGAAGACATTGGTACGCTGATCAATTGCCTACCCTGATTCCTGCCTAACATTATATCATATTGCAAGATCTTTGGGCTGAATGAGACTATGAAGCGTAAGGACAACTCTCATAATAGTACAAAGAAAATAGTCACTGTGAAGAAGAAAGATGAGAGGATTGATGTGGAACACTAAGGAATTAAATTTAATTGGTCTGAACGAATGCTGGAAAACAAACAAAGCAGTGAGGGAGTGGATCAAACTATCTTACAGTCTATTTGATTACTAGAACAACAAGAAAGGAGACATGGTCTACAAGCGGCTGCCTCTAATTGTAAGTCAAGGCTGTGAGTATGGAATGTTAGTAGAAACCAAAGTGGAAGAAAACAATGAAGCATGAGTAGGAGTTGGAGCTGGACCTGAAACCAAGGAAGGATTCAGATGGTACCAAAACACTGTATGATACCTACAAGTGCAGAGTGGATGGAGATTGCACAAGAATTGTCCCTTCTAGAGGAAGTGTAGATCTTGCAAATAGGATAAGGTTGGCAAGCTTGATAGAGTCTATGGACAACATAGAAGAACAGATGAAGACTCTTCATTTAGAACTAAACATCAATTTCTTCACAAAAGAGGAGTAAATTGCTTATGAAACAAATATACGTGGAACAAAAGAAGTACTAATCAAAGATCCAGAACTAGTAAGGCTAGGGTAAGCTGAAACAATAGTAGGAGGAAGTAATACTAAGGGGAACTTGAAGCCAATCAGAATAGAGTGTGTACCATTGTCAAAGGAAGGGTCAAGTGTAGGGACGTGTCTTGTAGTGACGAACACCCAACACAAGCCTTGTATAGGAAGATTGTATTTGGAGGCTCACCTCAAATAAATTGTAATAAGCACCCTTATTTGTTTGAAAATTAATTTTGTTAACTCCAAAACAAAAAGTAAAGATGAACTATTACTATATCGCAATGTAATGCAATGGAAGTTTGGAATAGTGTTGTTTTCAAAAGTGCATGATATCTTAGTTTTAAAGAGAAAAAATTTATTGCTATGTGATGGCATCGTGAATTATTTCACTTGTGGTTAAAACATTGAATATTCTTTGGAGTAGAATAATAGGGCATGTTACAGAAAGACTCATACGGGATCAAAGAATAAACGGAAGTCTTTATGAGTTCATAGTTACAATGATTGCAAACATGTCGGGAGAAGGAAGCTGCAATATGGAATGATATGGATCCTAGCCGCTACTTGAGTATGTGGTATGTGACTTGGAAGCATAAAATTACTGCTCGCCATTTAGTTTCGAATGTTGTCAGTAAGGAGTCTGCCGTCATAGTTATTGGTGGCCACATGGGTTCAAGAAATTAAAGGAAATATATAACAGAGTCTTTATGGTTGGTATTGGGAAAAATGTGCACGCTACCTGAAAACTGGAAAGGTTGCAGCCTTCTATTGAATAAGGTATTTGGGCGCTGTTGTGACCTTTTCACACATCGCCCCATTCAAAATGGGGACCCCTAATTTTTGCTCCATTCTGGTCTTTTGGCTTGGGTTTTCTTCTCTCTCTCTCTCGCTCTGTCTCTTTTCTACTGTCTGCCTTTCGGGGGTTGCGCCCGTCAGTGAGCTTTAACATGAAAACTGGCCGAGTCTGAAAATTAGGGTTTGAGTCTTCTTGGTCAGTTTGAGGTCGAGTAAAGTGAATAAATTGAAAATTGAACTTAACATTCTTGTCAGTATGCTTCCAGCAAGCTCCCAACTGATTTTCATCCGATTCCAAGGTACTTACTATTTTTAGTAAGTGCACAATTCAGGGCAATTTGTCAGCATTTTTGAGATTCCGACAGTCACACGACATTCAGAGTATATCAGACTGCTTGCATGCCAAATTTGAGCGAAAACAGACTTTATTTTACTATTTTGGCTTCCGGAGCAAATTGTGGTGCGATGCGAAGTTTTTCAGCATGTCTACATATTCCTCCTGGGTTTTTCAAGACCTTCACGACGATATAACATGCAAGTCGAGATGACCACTTTCGATTCGCCCGAGGCTATTTTTAGGTTTGTATGTCGAGATTTCTTTATGCCGGGTGATTCCTCGATTTTTCGAGCTTCGATGGTGTGACATGCAAACGGAGATTCTCACTCAGTAAGGAACTTGCTATTTTTAGCAGTGTGTCCCGGCAGCTCGCCACCCGCCAGCTTCAGAATCACGAGCTGATTGTGCCACAGAAACGAGAGCAAACAGAGTTCATTTGGGATGCATGCAAAGCGAATTAGGGTTTCAACTTCGGAGCCTAAAAATAGGCATCAAAAGTCAAAATTTGCGAAAACCGGTGTAAACCAATCACATCGTTCAGGCTATCTGCTGGTGAAATTTCAAGTCAAACGGAGCACTTACTATTTATAGTAAGTCAGATTGGAAACATGCTAAAATAGTAAATCAGATGCATGCGCCAGTGTCGGCAGACAGGTCAAGTGGTGAGGAGCCTCATTAAAATTTCAACTCGATCGGAGCATGGGAGCTATCAGAAACATGAGGTTACTTTTATAGTAAGCCACCAGAACATGCTAAAATAGCAGGTCAGCTAAAAATGGCAGTGTCGACAGAACAACGAGGTCATAAGGATGCAGTGTGCAAAATTTCAAATCAATCTGGGCTTTGGAGGTGTAAAAAATTAAGAGGCTTACTATTTATAGTAAGGCATGAAGAAACCGGCAGAAACGAGAAAAATGTCTAAGTCCGGAGCTTTATCCTCCACCACCTTGAAAATGCGCCCAAGGCACAAGTGGTCAATGAAAGTCAACAAGGTTTATCCTGTTGGCATAGCAAAATGCGCCCAAGGGAACTCAGGAGAAAGTTTTAAAATTTTCTAAGTGTTTACGTTCATCCTCCAACACATGTGAAATCCGCCCAGCTACAAGAGATATCAAGAATAAAAATTCTAAGGCAAACTCGTCCTCCTCCAGGGGTGAAATGCGCCCAAAGTGAGAAGGGTCAAAGAAGTCAACAAACTTCATCCACCTTACCCAGCAAAATGCACCCAAGTTGAGAGAGTTGATGGCAAAATTGTCTAAGGCATGAAAATATCCTTCTCACCCCCCAAAATGCGCCCATCCTGCAGCTAGGGTGAAATGCGCCCAAAAGGAGAGGAAAAGTCAACAAGTCAAAACTTTTTCATCCACCAGCTAGGCTGAAATGCGCCCAAAAGGCAAAGAGGTCAAAGCAGTCAAAAGTTTTTATCCTTCATCAAGTAGCAAATGCGCCCAACTCAAGATGTTCAAACATGAAAAATATTCTAAGTATGAGTGCCATCCTGCTCCCTGGCCAAAATGCGCCCACCTCATAAGGAAGTCAAGGAAAATTGTTAAGTATGAAATCCATCCTCCTCAAAGGGCAAAATGCGCCCAAGTTCAAGAGGGTCAAAGCAAAGTCAACTTTTTTTTATCCTCCTACATGGGCAAAATGCGCCCAAAAGCTGCCATGTGAGGACAAAAGCTGGAAGGTGAGGAGTCACTAGTCTAGGCGTTATAAATGCTCCATCCTCCACCTACATCAAAATGCGCCAAAGGACAAAGGAGTCAACAAGGTCAACTTATCTCATCCTTCCTCACCTAAGAAATGCGCCCATGCTTTAAAAGGGGGTCAAAGAGTCAAAGATTTCGTCCTTCTTCACATGGAATATGCGCCCATCCTCCTTCATGTGTGAAATGCGCCCAAATAAGGGCAAGTAAAGACAAAAAACGAAAGGGGAATATTCCAATGGAGGTGGCGTTGCAGGTTTTTTTTTTATCCTCCTCTCACCCCAAATGCGCCCAAGCTGCATAAGGGTGGTGAAATAAAATTGTTGAGTGGGGTGAGGTTGATAAGTATGCTAGGCGTGAATTTTAAATATCCTCTTCTAAATGCGCCAAGTACAAGATGATAGTGCTAATATGCTTGGCGTTGAAAATGCCAAGGTGGTGGATGTTGGAAAAGTTTTAAGGCGTGTGAAGTGTGAAGATAAAATGCTAGGCGCCTAAAGTTGAAAAGTGTTGGAGAATTTCCTAAGAGGAGAGGTTTAATATGCTAGGCGTGGTGAAATACAAGTTGTTGGCAAATTGCCTAGACGTTGAAATTGCCAGACACACAAAAAAATAAATTAGGTGTGATGCGCCTTCAAGAAAATTTTCTAAGCAAGTTGAAATAAAATTCTTCACCACAGGAAGTTGATGAAATTTTCTCACCACTGGCAAGATGGATTGAAAATGAATGAAATTTTCTAAGGCAAATTTCAAAAAAATGACTAAGTGATTCAAATTTTCTAAGGCACAAAATATTTTCTGCCTTAGGAAAATGCCTAAGTCTGGAGAGGTGGTGGAATTTTCCTTGAAGCACAGATGAGCCGCCAGAGATGAAGTCAGAAGATGCCAGCTCCACAGGATTGATAAAAGTTTTCAAGTCAGAGTAAAGAAATACGCTCCAGGGTGAAGAAATGAAATAAATTTGATGAAAGAATATTTTCTAAGGTTCAAAATTCAAGAAAATTAAATGAACCCGTTCGTTGGGCACCCATGGGTTCGATGCGTTCTGGAGAAAATTTTCTTCTGGGTATCGAAGATTATCGATGAGGAGTTGATTTTAAGGTCTTCCACAGCTTGTCGAGAATTTTGGGATAAAGATTTTAAGTGAGCACCAGGTTGATGTATTTCCTAAGGGAAATTTGAAAATTTTCTAAGGCAAAAATGAAGAAAATGTGTTTTCAAGGTAAGATTCTCCAGACGATGAATTTGAAAGAAACTGCCTAGGTGAATTTGCTTAAACCTTCGTGAAGATAGTCTTCCAGAGCCGGAGTTGAACGAAATTGAGGTATCAGAGCTCCAGCAGGTGAAATGAATTTCCCAAAGATGAAGTTTATCTAAGGCATGAACTTGAACACAAAGTTGGCGATGAACGCTTGGAGATCAAAGCGTGAAAATCAGGTAAGTGAGTTAAGTTTATATCATGAAGTATTCTAATACCCCTCTCCTTGCTTGTTTTGCAGGAGAAATGTTGAGGCCAGAGCGATGACTTGAAGTGGAAGCACGATGAAGATGAGTTACAATCTCGAAGGAGGAAAATTTGCAAGAAAATGGCTAAGTGTTAAGACTTAGTATAACTCAAAGTGACTGAGATGAAGACCCCAAGGGAAGAAATCAAAGAACAACGCCAAGAAGAAGATCAAGAACAATGTGAACGCTCCCGAAACTTCTAGAAGGATGATGTGGGATGACATTACGCCCACCTCTCCTCTGTGGCGGTTTTTAGGGCAATATTATTTAGGGCTGAGGTGGCACGATTCTGGCCACTCTATTGATTGTAACCCTAGCCGTCTTTTGGGACTTGGCTAGCTATAAAAGGGGGAGTCCCCCTCATTTGTAAGGCATTGTTAGAAATTAGAATTAGATTAGATATTGGGATAGTAGACATTGAGAGAGTATTAGTATTAGAGTTAGTAGTGTAGCATTGTAGGGCATTTTTGCATAATTTGGAGAAGAGAGAAAGTTTTCCCTTTGAAAACTTTTGAGGATATTGTTGTGTAACACATTTTATGATAATAGATCTTTTCATTGATGATGGAATTCGTCTTGTCATGAAATGCTAGCAAGGTTTCTTCTTCCTTTCGTATCCAAGTAGCTTAAATTCATGCAAGTAGCTTATTTGGTGTGTGGTGTTTTATTGAGATAGCTTGCTTTATTCCATACCACTAGCGGCTTGTTGATGATAAGTTCGCCTTGGTCGACTGGAGATTATTTTGTGTTTAACTTCGGTTGTGGTTTACATACTTATATGCGCCGCTCTGATGGTGTATGTATGTTAAATTATAACTTGAACATCTTTCGCTGTTTCCTTTGAAGATTGCACCGATTTTACTGAGGCTGTCCGATGGAGGCTAGGTGAAATCCGGTTGAAGTCTATTGAAACGAAGCTCCACATATCCTGCATTTAGAATAGAATGTTAATTTCTTAGGCCCTAAACCCCCTTTACTTTCCGCACATTTCCGATTAGTATTAGGAATCCCGTGCTCACCTGCCAAATCATTCCGAATTACATGAACACCCTTAGTCCGCTGTCTGCTGTCAACCGTCGAACAATTGTGTAAGTCCCCTTGAAATACCAGCAATACTCAAGATCGAGCCAAACCGAATATTCGCACTTAAGGAACCTTGGAGTTGAAAGCATGATCTTACTCGCAATCTTAGCATGCTGAATACTTTGTTCAAGAGAGGATAGAGCATCCGTTGGGAGACTTTATTCTGTGTTGGTGCGGTCTCAAAAACCACGTCAACAGGCGCTACCGTATGCAGGAAAAAAGAGCTAAAGATGACCTTAGAAGAGGAGGCCAAGACATGCTAATAGTTTGTTCGTGGCTTGATTGTGATATGGAAGGAGAAAACATTGCAATTGAGGTCAGAATTGAGTCTCTGTTATATTTTTAAATATCCTGATTTTCTTGAAAGTATTAATAAAAATAAATCCCTGCAATCCGTTGTAACACATTTATATACAAATTGCTTATTGTTGGTATCGGTACTCTCAATGTGTTATGTTTGCAATTTTGTCATTATTCTGAACTGAAAATTATATTTGTGAGGATACATAATGTGGATTGGTAAATCGGAGATAACTCACTCTGATGCATTACCTAGATAAAATGTTTGACAAAATGTTTGAAGAGGAGAGTTGGTAAAACTGAAAAAATTATATGCCATTTAGGGTAGGCCACTACAAAATTAAACATTACAAGCTGACAGTTGAAATTGAATTTTGAATCATAAAAAGGCTGCTAAAAACATATTAAAAATTTGATTTAAGCAACTAAAGGGTACCCAAGGGTGAATTGCCAGGACCTATTCATTTTGAGGTGTTAAAAATGATAATTGCATTAATTAAATACTGATTCCCCTTTTGGAAATTGCAATTAATTAGGTTTGTAGATGCATAATTGGGCCAATTAGAGGCTTAATTAAGTTCAATTAATTAAGGGGCCCAAACATAGTGTGAAAATGTGAAGGAGTACATTTTCCAACACTACAATATATATATATTTTTGTATGCTCATGTATATCTACATACGTATATACTTATACAAAATCATTTATTCGTATCCATGCATACCTCATATATATATATATATCTACTTATTTTTGTATTTACAAGTTCAAAGCAAAAGACCAAGATGCATATAAGCATACAAAATTATACACATTATCATTTCCCTTAATTGAGTATTATCAATACTAAATCTAGTTGACGATATTATTAACCTTATATATATATACACACACACACACACACACTTATTGCGATAAAAGAAAACACCAACACCCTAAAGCCTTCTACAAGGAAACTTCCCTGACTCGACTTAGGTTTAAGTAACCTCAAGACATGACAAAGGTACAACTTATTTGATTACGACAACTTTCAAACCTGACCTAAGCACAACTCAACAAACTTAAACGAGTTTATTATTTATCTCTTTAACCACTTCCTTCTCTTAGGTGATACTCCCCCTCATCTATTGGAGACGCGAAATCCAGACCTGTCATCCACTTGGCAACCAAAACACGTAGTTAACCATTTCATTATATCACATTCATCTCATTGCATATACATCATTATTTCAATTTCATTGCATGAAACCATTGCATTTACATATTTTCATCTAACATTTAACTTGTCGATCATTATAGTCTCATAAATTCACACTGCATTCCAAATTTAAGTGAAAAAGTAAATAGTAATTCAGGGATGGGATGTAACATATTGCCCCTTCATCATCCCTGATGATCTAGAGTATCATTGCACATATCAAATTCAACTAAAGTTTTCAAACATTGGTTCATAATCAAAGAAAAGATGTGGAAATTTTTGTTTAATCTCTAGATAATCTTGCCACGTGGCACCGTCTTTAGAATATTGGTCCCACTGGACCTTGTATTGCAAAACCTCTCTATTACATAGGGGGAGCCTGCGTGCTTCAAGCACCTTAAGCGGCTCGATCATGACCACCCCGGGGTCCTGAACTTGAAGTGCATTCCAATCAATTATGTGATTATTTACTGCTTAATATTTCTTAAGATAGGAAACATGAAATACATTATGCATCCTAGCAAGAGTGGATAGTAGAGCAATTTTGTATGCAACCGGGCTAACTTCCTCAAGAACTTCGAAAGGACCTACATAGGGTGGAGCTAACTTAGAAGACTTCCCAAACTTGATTGCACTCTTTTGAGGTTTAACTCTCATCAAATTTTTTTCTCCTATTGAGAAATGTCTGGGTACGCGTTTGGCATTAGCATAACTCTTTTGTCTATCATTGGATTCTGCTAGCCTTTTTTTGATCAAATTGGTTTGTTCTTCCATTTTCAAAAGCATTTCCGGACCAAGGCTAATCCTATCTTCTAGCTTATCCCATCTTATAGGAGTTCGACACTTTCTGCCGTACAATGCTTCAAATGGAGCCATTTTAATGGCAGAATGATAGGAATTATTATATGCAAATTCCACAAGCAAAAGATAGTCCTCCCACTTGTATTGCTGATCGATGCAATACTATCTTAGTAGGTCCTCCAACACTTGGTTCTCTCTCTCCGTTTGACCATCTGTCTTCGGATGGTACGCTGAACATATGTTCAATTGAGTTCCTAGTGAGATAAACAAGGTTTGCTGTAATGAACCGGACTTTTATTTATTTATTTTTTGAATACAATAGGCAATGCAACACGCACTCGTTAAGGTTAGCTCTAAAACCAAAACGATGCGGAAAGCAACTCTAACCAAGGATGTACACCAGGATCCCAATATTGGGAAAGGTGTGAGCATATGGTCAGAGGATCAGATGCTATGCAAAACTGGAAAGGAACTCTAACTAGGAATGCGTCTAGGATAGACGAGCATATGGTCAGAGGATCTTATGCATGCTGAGCTGAAAGTAACTCTAACTAAGATGGCGCCGAGAGATGGCGAGCATATGGTCAGAGGGTCCCTAAGGCTACTAACTGAAAGTAAATAGGCGGCAAGCCAACCTCTTCCACTTATTCAGCGGGAATTACAAGTAAGTAAAAGAGAAGAAGTGAGAATGTTGACAGTACTACTGTTCAGCTTACAATGAATTAGAGTTCCTGCCAATAACACAAGATTAGAAGCTTATCAATGCTGCAATAATGTTTAGCTACTCTCCAATGCCCACAAGACCTTTTAGAATCAATTTCTCACTCAACTAATGAATTTCCCCAATTTGATATAACTGATTATTGACTGAAAATGCACAGACCAGCAACTCAACAACTCACTATTATGCTCACAACTCACTCAAAACTCACCCAAATCACATGAAACAAAATGCATATAGCTCCTAGGATGATGGCGCCCAAGAAGGAACAGTAAAACCAACCCAAAAGACTCACATTTATTTTGCACGGAATTCAAGGCATCTCCAGAAAGGTATGATCCCCAAGGAGGGGCGATTTTGCTCCATAAAATCCAATACTTGAAAATAAAATCTGAAACTTGGCACTCAAGGTCGCCCCTAGCAAGGAATCAGATTGGTAAAACACCCAGAACATAAATATTTTTATTTTTGAATCTATGAATGAAACTTACAATCAGCTATGATAATCAACAACTCCAAAATATGACTAGAATGGAAGGAAACTGAACTAAGATGCTAGGAAACTCAAGTACAATGCTAAAACAACTCAACTACAATCTACCTCTCAACTAGTTGCTATCTTTCAAGCAAGAAGCTGAGCCAAGCTAGGAGGTATGCTTTCCTCGAAGCAACTCTGTCACCATTTCGGCAGCATAATTTTACTGAAGATGTGAGATGAGAAAATGAAGAGAAGAGGTCTCCTTATGTAGACTTGCCAAGTATCTTCTAGAAGCATCTAGAAGGGCGCCCAAACCAGTCAAAGCATTATTCAAATTTGAGTTGACTCAATTCCCTCCAAAGTGGCGTCCAAAACAAGAAGGCAACATTAGACTTTATTTAAAATAATCTCCTCATCAAAGTTGGCGTCCCACTTCAAGCATGATTTAAGACCTTTAGAAATATTAAATTACCTCCAAATGAGGCGTCCACCCATGAAGTCTCCCTTTCAGAACAACTTTAAGTCATTAGGCTAGGCCAAGGGGTTAACATTAAAACATAATATTAAAATATATCATTATTTAAATCAACTCAACTTATCTCTCCAAAAAAAGCATCCAAAGGCCAAAAATCCAAATACCAACTGAACTAGTTGAAGAAGAGAGCCAACTGCACTGAAGCCAACAGGACCACTGCCAGAAATAGAATTTACTAAAAATAGTAAATTCATGAAGTTGCTCAGATCACCAAACGATCTATACCACTACGAAGCTCTCTGAAAACCCAGAAAGAATACGCAAACCAATCACCATACTTCAAGCAATAACCTCCTCAAAAATAGGAAACCCTAATTTTCACCCTCCGAGTAGCCTACGGGTCTCCAAAATAGGCCAACGGTCAACTGAATTGATCACAATTGAAAAGGGGACATTACAGTCCGCCTTCCCCAAGATTGCTTGCCCTCATGCAATTGCAAGTCTGGATGTTGCAGAATCTCCTCATTCTCCCAAGTTGCATCCTCCGAAGGCAAGTTCTTCCACTTCACCAAGTATTCTTTGATTGTTCTTCTCCTCAAAGAACGCTCTCTGGAATTAATAATCTCCTCTAGAATCAAGGTCAACTGTCCTTCTTCGTCCAAGGGAGGCAACTGTGATGAAGCAACAACATTGTGTCCAAGTGCCTTCTTGAGGCGGGACACATGGAAGACATTATGAACCTTGCTAGTCGATGGTAGTTCCAACTCATAAGCCACTGCTCCAACCTTTCTAATGACTTTGAATGGCCCATAGAAGTGAGGTTTGAGCTTCTCAGCTCCACTCTTGTTGAGAGTAGATTGTCTGTAAGGCTGAAGTCGGAGATAAACCAGATCTCCAACCTCAAATGAACGCTCAACACGCTGCTGATCAGCATACATCTTCTGCTGATTTTGTGCTATTTGAATGTTGTTCTTCAAGGACTTCAAAATATCTTGACTTTGCTGCAACAAATCCTTGGCTTGAGGGGCTTTGCTATCACCAAACACCAAATCAGCAAAGCTAGGAGCCTCATAACCATAGAGAGCCATGAATGGAGACATCCTTATTGACATGTGGAAGGATGAATTGTAGCAATATTCCCCTAGGTGAAGCCATTTCACCCGTGCCCTTTGTTGGTCTGAGACATAATTTCTAAGATAGCCCTCCAACCATTTGTTCACTATCTCTGTTTGACCATCAGTTTGAGGGTGATAGCTAGTGCTTGGAGTAAGCACCGTGCCACTCATCCTGAAAACTTCTTGCCAAAAGGTGCTTAGGAACTTGCTGTTCCTATCACTCACAATGTTTTTCGGCAATCCATGCAATCTAAACACTTCATGGAAAATCAAATCTGCAACTTGAGCTGCTGTAAATGAGCTAGTGATGGCAAAAAAGTGAAAAAACTTTGTTTATCTGTCCACGACAACATAGATACAATCTTTGCCTTGAACCTTTGGCAACCCAGTGATGAAGTCCATTGATATGCTTTCCCATTTTTGGTTGGGAATGGGAAGAGGTTGCAGCAGACCAGCTGGAAGAGAATGCTCATTTTTGTTCATCTGACAAGTGGGACACTCCTTGATGTAGCGTTGGACTTCCTCTTTCAACCCCTTCCAAAAAAAACCTCTCTCGAATCTGCCTATATGTCTTGAAATAACCTTGATGACTAGCAAGTGGGATGTCATGAAAAGTCATCAAAATCTTCTTTTTGAGCTTAGAATCGGCCACCAAAAAGATCCTTCCCTTGTAGTGTATCAAATCATCAACCACTTTGTACCTTTCATCATGGAAAGTACCTTCAATGATGCTGGTTGCAAACTGATTTTTGGCATAATCAGCAAGCAACATCTCCTTCCAATCAGCAGTAAGCTCACACAATGAGCTCAAATGAAGCCTCCTAGATAGAGCATCCGCCACAATGTTATTTTTCCCTTTGACATACTCAATGTCAAAATCGTAAGCTTGAAGCTTACTCACCCACTTTTGTTGTCTTTCATTCAAATCCTTCTGATGCATGAAGTGCTTGAGACTATTGTGATCAGTCTTGACCACAAACTTGCTCCCCACCAAATATTGTCTGAACTTAGCTAATGCATGCATGATTGCAAGCATTTCCTTATCATAGATGGAGTGGGTCCTTTCAACACCCCATAGTTTCCTACTTTCAAACACAATGGGATGCTTATCTTGCATCAAAACAGCCCCAACACCTTCTCCGGATGCATCACATTGTAACTCGAAAGGCTTGGAGAAATCCGGTATGGCCAAAACCGAAAAAGAACTTATGATCTTCTTGAACTTATCAGAAACGCTTTGAGCCTTTTCTGACCAAAAAAAAGCCCCCTTTTTAGTGAAGTCAGTAAGAGGAGCAACACTTTGAGAGTAGCCCTTCACAAATCTTCTGTAAAAGCCACAAAGACCCAAGAACCCTTTCAAATGAGTCAAGTTCTCTGGAGGTGGCCAATCAACTATCGCGTTGATCTTTTCAGGATCAACCTTCACCCCATCAGCACTGATTATGTGTCCAAGGTAGAGTAGCTCCTTCATTCCAAATTCACATTTGGATTCTTTGGCAAACAAACTTTCTGACTCTAGGATGCTAAGCACTTCCTCCAAGTGCTTGAGATGTTCTTCCCACGTCTTGCTGAAGATGAGGATATCATAAAAAAAAATCAACACAAACTTCCTCAACTGTTTCTGAAAGACTCTGTTCATACAAGACTGGAAGGTGGCTGGAGCATTAGTCAACCCAAAAGGCATGACTAAAAACTCGAAATGACCACAGTGGCATTTGAATGCCGTCTTCTAAACATCTGACCCTCTCATCCGAATTTGATAGTAGCCTGACCTCAAATCAATTTTTGAAAAGAACTTGGCACCATGTAGCTCGTCAATGAGCTCATCTATTCGGGGAATGGGGTACCGATTTTTGATTGTGCTTTGATTCAAGGCACGGTAATCCACACACATGCGGATGGTGCCATCCTTCTTCTTCACAAGAACTACTGCTGAAGCGAAGGGACTCTTGCTTGGACGAATGAAGCCCATCTCCAAGAGTTCTTTTATGTTTTTCTTGATTTCATCCTTTTGCTTCTTAGGATACCGATATGGTGTTGTGATGACTGGCTTGGCCCCTTGAGTTCAATGACATGCTCAACTCCCCTTTCAGGAGGCGGCCCAGGAGGTAGATCAGCAAACACCTTACTCTTCTTGGTGAGTATAGACTGGATATCTGGAGAATAGTTCCTTTTTGTTTCAACTGTACTAGCTGGACGAACCATACATTCTGCAGCCCACTCAATTTGATCGTGCCGAATCAACCTCTCCATTCTTTTGAATGACACAATCCGAGGACCACCATTGGACATTCCTCTTAGCACCACTTTCTTTCCATCAAATTGGAACTTGAGCTCCATTGTTTGTAGATTGAGGGAGATTTCACCAAGTGAGCGTAACCATTGAATACCAAGTACGACATCCGTGTCACCAATAGTAACCACATAGAAGTCATCTTTGACTTCATAGTTGCCTAACTGCATAGACATGTTAGGAACTCTTTGGTTGCAAGAAATATGAAACCCATCAGCCACCATGACTTTGAAACCTTCAAATTCTTCTGTTTTGAGACCTCTCTTTGCAACCACATCTTCGTCAATGAAGTTATGTGTTGCCCCACTATCAATTAAGGCGACAATACGGTGACCTCCAATCCCACCACGAACTTTGAAAGATTCGTTCTTTTGGAAACTAGAGAGTTGGGCAATAGGGACCCCAACTCCTTGCTCATGATCAGCCTCTTCTGGGGCTCTCTCTTCCTCATTGTCTCCAAAATAAGATTGCTGATCAGACATATCAGATTCTGATCCATAATCAAAATAGGCCCCCATTTGGTTAGAACGCCCTCTTCCATAGCATCTATGACCCTTAATCCAAGGCTCCAAACATGTATAACACTTGCCCTCTTTTCTAAGCTGTTCACGCTGCTCATCAGTCAACTTGGTTGGAAACTTCTTGTGCTGATTTGAAAAATGCTTCTTATCCCTCTTGTGGCCAAAGGGCTTGGGCGTAAATTTTGGCCTAGGGGCTGATAACTCCATACTTCGAGTTTTTTTGATTGCTTCTTCGAGACTTGGTGGATTGAAATCCTTAACCCACCCTTTCAAAGGTTCAACCAATCCTTCAGAGAACAATACTACCAACCTTCTTTCAGTGATATTGGGCACCATCATGGAAAGTCTTTGAAAATCAGCTATGTAAGCATCCAAAGAGCCATGCTGCTTTAATTGTGCAAGCTCGCGAAATTTCACTTCAGGGTCCTTAGTGTCGAACCTATCAATCAGCTTATTGGTGAATTCATCGTAGGTTCGAATGAGGTTGTGGCCAAGCGTGACCAAACCATGGTACCACCACTCATGGGCAGCTCATTCCAAATGCAACGTTGCAAACTTTATGGCATCTTCCTCCGGCATGGGCCTTAGCGATAGGTAGTTGTCCAGCTTCTGAACCCACGACCTTGCTGAACACTTATCACTTCCATCGAAGTGAGCCAATGACACCTTCCCAAGGGCTTGTTGATAGTCAGTCCTATGAGCCATAGGAGCTCGGTTATCAATTCTTCCTCTGTTTCTTCTATTTCTTTGGTTCAAGAATTGATCAAAGGACCATTGGTCTCTAAGATTAAGGGGTAAGGTGGCATACTCCACGTAGGCTTGCCTGGCATCATCTGCAAAAGGAATGGCAGCTTCAACTTGTGGTTCCTCCCTCTAAGTGAATGTAGGAAAGAGTGGCCTAGAGGCTGATCCTCTAGAGGTGGCCTCATGTTGGCCAATAGTCCTGTCTCTCCCATTGGCATTGTTTCCATTAACACCACTATTTTCACCTGTGGCATTGTTTTGACTAGGGGTATGATTCTGAGCAGCCTGCTGATCCATTCTTGCAAGCAAAGGTGACATCATATCAATCATCCCATCAAATTTCTTCTCCATCCTATCGTCTCTCTCATACATGGCCTGCTTATGACTATCTGACATGTTCTCAACTGCTTTACTAGTATCTACTGCTTTCCCTATTTCTATCAAAGCCTCTGAAAAAGTATTTGCTTCTGGCACTGGCGGAAATTGTGACTGTTGTTTTCTGGCCTGACTTCTGGTGTAATATCTGCAATCACTGTCACTCATCTGACAACTGAATCACTGTAGGGCACAGGTTGGTAGGATCATGGCTCTGATACCACTGTAATGAACCAGACCAATTTTTTTTTATTTTTTGAATACAATAGGCAATGCAACACGCACCCGTTAAGGTTAGCTCTAAAACCAAAACGATGCGGAAAGCAACTCTAACCAAGGATGTACACCAGGATCCCAATATTGGGCAAGGTGTGAGCATATGGTCAGAGGATCAGATGCTATGCAAAACTGGAAAGGAACTCTAACCAGGAATGCGTGTAGGATAGACGAGCATATGGTCAGAGGATCTTATGCATGCTGAGTTGAAAGTAACTCTAACCAAGATGGCGCCGAGAGATGGCGAGCATATGGTTAGAGGGTCCCTAAGGCTACTAAATGAAAGTAAATAAGCGGCAAGCCAGCGTCTTCCACTTATTCAACGGAAATTACAAGTAAGAAAAGAGAAGTGAGAATGCTGACAGTACTACTGTTCAGCTTACAATGAATTAGAGTTCCTGCCAATAACACAAGATTAGAAGCTTATCAATGCTGCAATAATGTTTAGCTACTCTCCAATTCCCACAAGACCTTTTAGAATCAATTTCGTACTCAACTAATGAATTTCCCCAATCTGATATAACTGATTATTGACTGAAAATGCATAGACCAGCAACTCAGCAACTCACTATTATGCTCAAAACTCACTCAAAACTCACCCAAATCACATGAAACGAAATGCATACCGCTACTAGGATGATGGCGCCCAAGAAGGAACAGTAAAACCAACCAATAAGACTCACATTTATTTTGCACGGAATTCAAGACATCTCCAGAAAGGTACGACCCTCAAGGAGGGGCGATTTTGCTCCATAAAATCCTATACTTGAAAATAAAATCTGAAACTTGGCACTCACGGTCGCCCTAGCAAGGAATCAGATTGGTAAAACACCCAGAACATAAATATTTTTATTTTTGAATCTATGAATGAAACTTACAATCAGCTATGATAATCAACAACTCCAAAATATGACTAGAATGCAAGGAAACTGAACTAAGATGCTAGGAAACTCAAGTACAATGCTAAAACAACTCAACTACAATCTACCTCTCAACTAGTTGCTATCTTTCAAGTAAGAAGCTGAGCCAAGCTAGGAGGTATGCTTTCCTCGAGGCAACTCTGTCACCATTTCGGCAACATAATTTTACTGAAGATGTGAGATGAGAAAATGAAGAGAAGAGGTCTCCTTATGTAGACTTGCCAAGCATCTTCCAGAAGCATCTAGAAGGGCGCCCAAACCAGTCAAAGCATTATTCAAATTTGAGTTGACTCAATTCCCTCCAAAGTGGCGTCCAAAACAAGAAGGCAACATTAGACTTTATTTAAAATAATCTCCTTCTCAAAGTTGGCGTCCCACTTCAAGCATGATTTAAAACCTTTAGAAATATTAAATTACCTCCAATTGAGGCGTCCACCCATGAAGTCTCCCTTTCAGAACAACTTTAAGTCATTAGGCTAGGCCAAGGGGTTAACATTAAAACATAATATTAAAATATATCATTATTTAAATCAACTCAACTTATCTCTCCAAAAAATGCATCCAAAGGCCAAAAATCCAAATACCAACTGAACCGGTTGAAGAAGAGAGCCAACTGCACTGAAGCCAACAGGACCACTGCCAGAAATAGAATTTACTAAAAATAGTAAATTCATGAAGTTGCTCAGATCACCAAACGATCTATACAACTGTGAAGCTCTCTAAAAACCTAGAAAGAATCTGCAAACCAATCACCAAACTTCAAGCAACAACCTCCTCAAAAATAGGAAACCCTAATTTTCACCCTTCTAGTAGCCTACGGGTCTCCGAAATAGGCCAACGGTCAATTGAATTGATCACAATTGAGAAGGGGACATTACATTTGCCAAAACTGCAAAGTCATACGTGCATCTCTTTCTGAAATAATCTTCTTTGGCACACCATGCAATCTAAAAACTTCTTACACGAATTTCTAGGCGATGATAGGTGCTCCATCAATCAGATTTCGTGGTATAAAATGGACTACCTTGGTAAGTCGATCTACCACTATGAAAATTTCATTATGCCTTTTTCTAGACATGGGGAGTCCTTGCACAAAGTCCATACTTATGATTTGCCATTTCCATTCAGGAATTTCATGAGAGTATAATAGCCTTGCTGGGTGGTGACGTTCTGCTACAAACAAATAAGTAATAGGGTCAAAGATCCATATCTGGATACTTTCTTTCTTTTCCATCTCCGAAGACTCGACAAGTCAACGACAAGAGGGAGGGCCTCACCCAAGTGGTTTACCTCCAACCACGGGCTTAAGCCGTCCCCCACACACTTTCCAAACTGGAAGTGGCCTTGCCCTTCAATGAAGGGAATGGTTAAGAACCCCTTAATAATAGCCATCTGAGCTCAGGTGTTGTGCCCTACTTAACCAATACTGTCTATCAACTATGGAAACTTCCAACAATGAAAGACAACTTTGATTGCGTTAAGCATCCGGTACACGGTGAACCGACATGTGCATGCAATGACTCATGCACCCACTCTGGCCAAAGTTGTTTGTATTAAATACATTCGCTTCTTACTTGGAGTGAAGTCGAATGTTCACCCACCCTACTCGACTTGGACACTTATCTGACCTAAGGATTGATCAACTGTAGACCGAAAAGGCCCTATAGTCATAAGATTCATATTAAACCACAACCACTAAGGTGATGACAAAAAATAACGATATCAAACTCATAAACAAAGTAAGTCACCCCTGTTGTGATTCTGGCAATGTTGGGATTTAGGCAACTGCCTTTAATACGAGTCCATTCATTCTCATAAGGACGGCCATTTACCAATTATAAGGTTAACAAACACTTAAAGATGACTCTTGCGCCATCAAATTGACCCAAACATGGTCATGCAATAGTTTGACAACTTGCCACACTCATACATAAAAGCATCATAGATCATATCATGTGAGGGATTACTTCCCTTTTTAATCCAAAATAGAGATTTTCGAAAGAAACCAATTATAGGGTTGGAAACATTTTCAACACTAAGTAAATGGGATTTATTGAAGTATAATATAAACTAGTTAAAGAGCATTTATCATTTCGTTCTCAAACCCCAAAGGATATATACATATATTTTAGCTTACTAGGACATTCTACACAACATTCTTGAAGATAGACGTTAAAGAAGTTACTTAAATTCAGTCTTTAAACCACATTTTCATAAACTTTCAAATTTTGTCTTTTAAACGTAATATACCCCTCTGTACATAGTTCCTATTTTGTACATTATCAAAATATTAGCTTTTAGCTCCCATTTCAGAACATAACAAAATATGCCCAAGCCATTCATGATTACTCATTTCTTTTCACCTACATGCAAGAATCAAGAATAGAAAATAAAACAAAACATATAACATGCCTGTTAACACTATCTAAGAATGCTTTCAACAACCCTTTGAACACTCTAACCTCTGAACTCTGGGCTTCTTTATCTACTCAGTGTTGGTGTAACAACTAACACCTTTGGAATGCAAGTTGGTACGGACTGAAGAGCACAAAAGATTTACTGAGAGGGGAGGGGGTGGAGGGGGGGTGAATCAGTAAATCAATCACAAACTTTTTATTTCTTAATCTTTTTAAACTTGTTACAATCAACCTTTCTGATTTGAATCAATTTCCTCAAGTTGACACAACTTTATTGAAATAATAATTTTTCAAAATAGGCACCAACCTACAGATTTACAACTAGATGATTTAGTAGAATGAAGTCTACAAGGAACACCTAGACCTCTACAAAATTTAGTAGACACCTGCCTACAAGGAGCACCAACCCCAATGCCAACTCTCCAAACTGCTCTATGTGATCAATAATATCACCTTCAGCCCACACAAGGAGATAGGAATCTGACTGAATGCAAACTTCAACTACTTGAACTTCACAACCACACTTTCAAATTAAAAGGATTTTCCAAATATATACTTTGATTCAAAATTGTGCCTCTTGATGAAAGATCACACCTTTGTCTTTTTAACTTTCACTCATACCTCTTCATTAATCCAGAATTTCTGACCTAATGATTTTTAGTGTGTTTCTATTTTGTTTCTGTTTTTCTTTTACTAAACAGATCAATTTAAAAAAAACACAGCAGCGAATGGTTGTGCCTTTTAGCAAAGGAGCACACAAAGAGAAAGCTGAACCATGAAAGAAAACATGTCCTTTTTGAAAATGTATTTGCCTTGAAAATACCCGATAAGGGAACACGTCTTTCCAGATGTAAGTTTTTAGATGTTAAGAGGCGCATCCTTTTGAAACAAATAATTTTATCTTTGGAGACGTATATTTCAAACTCAAGGGATGCGTATCTTTAGTTTTCCTTCCATGACTGCCACGTGGTCTTGTCTTTTGTCCTTTTATGAGATACGTATTTGCACTGCTCTCTTTACCTTTTCTTTAACACATCTTTTGGAATTAATCATCAATTTTTTAATAAACAGATCGCATTTTTTAGAAGGTCGATATCTTTTCAAAGAAAGAACACGTCTATTCAAAAAGAACCCAGACCCGACCTTTTATTTTTTTTAGAAGATATCTGGATAAGACCCATGTCTTTACAAAAAGACGTCATGATACTTCAAAAAAGTCTTTTTCTTCTAATTGCGTCCTTAGAACCACGTTTTTTTTCTTCTAATCGCGCCTTTTTTGGTATCATGTTTCTTCAGAAATGAACTTCTTAACAAATGACTTTAATTTTGTGGTTGGCTGGGCAGCTATCCTTTTGATTAATTCGCATCACCAGATTTTAATTAATTTGCAGCTACAACATGAGAATCGGGCTTCTTCTTCACAACATTTGTTTGACTTCAGATCGGTTTTGTTTAGAATAGGGTCAAGAGACAACTTAGCTTCAACATCATTTCAATCTGTAGTATTTTATTTGACTACACTTTATTCTTTAATTTTAATCTTGTCTTCAACAAAGATTGATTCGATCTGTGATCAAGCTGTGACATCAATGTTCATAGACTTTATGCTGTATAACATCACTATCCTGATCAAGCTGTGACATCAATGACAATTCTTCGAACACGGACAACTATGCACACTACGTGATGAGTGCTCTTCAAATTAGGAGGGGAAGCTCCCTTGTTGTGCGGACAAAATGCTTGAAAAAGTAACCTAAACTAATTCCTGTCTTTTTGTCTTAGCTGAAAGAGGCACAAGGTTTGCAATAAACTTCGAACGTTGCAGCCAAGTATTTTTTGGTTTCGCAGGACTTAACTACAACCCAAAACTGTTAGAATATTATATTCTCATATTGTTAATGGTCAATGTTATTTTGTATTAAGTTAGTTTAGTTGTTATTGTTTCTACAGTAGTTAGTAGGTAAAGTTATTAGACATCTTAAATGTCTACAGTAACTGGTTTTATCTATATATTGTAAACTTTTCTCTTTTTCTTTCAAGTAAATACAATTACCAGTTCTTTATCAGAACATGGTATCAGAGCCCTAAAATAAAATTTGTTTCTCTAAAAATTTCGAAAGGAATTTTTCTGGCTTTGAAAGACAAATTTTCTGTTTGTGGCTTGTGAAGAGGATTCTTTTGAAATTTTCGTGGGTCATATTCTGAAAATCGTGGGCTTGAAAAAACACGTTTTTACCTGCTTTGGCCGTGCTTTTTCTGTGTCTTTGCTGAGAGCCGCGACTAGGGTTTTTGAAAATATCTGGCCGCGACTTTGTTCACGATCTGGGCTTGATTTCTTCCTACTCGGCCGCAATTTCTCCATTTGCTGGGCCACGTTTTTCCTTCTGTTTGTGGATGCGATTTTGTGGCCAAATCTAGTGTTCTTTGCTCGTGTTTAAGACGCATTTTGTGCTTTTCAAGGTTGGGTTTTGTTAAGACTTCTGGGCAACGCGTTTTTTCATCTTTGCAAACTGTGTGTGCGATTTTTCTTTCTTTTGAAACACGTTTTTGTATGTTCTTTGGCCGCGTTTTTCCTTCACTGCTGAGTCGCGATTTTCATCTTTGTTCAGTATCTCCTTGGATGCGTTACACCATTTTTTTGACGTGTTTTGATTCTGCATTCCTGGCGAGTTTTTTGTAGATTTTCCAGGCTCTGCGTTTTTTCCAAAATTTTTAAATTTCGCCAACTAGGGTTTTTTATAAAATCCTCTGATTTTTTGGTTGGATTAAGATTCTGATCGTAGATTATTTGTGGGTTTTTCGAGACCTAATTGGGTTGCCTTCAATTTTTTTTGGGTACCTTATTTTCTGTGCCTCGAAATTTCTGCAAGTGGGTGTTGACGATTTTTTTTGGGTATTCAGAAAATTTGTTGGGTTTTCAGCAACTTTTTCTGGGTACTCTTTAGATCTTTTGGGTTTTGTCTTCAAAGTGCCTCAAAATCCGTGCTAGGGTTTCTGCTTTGAATTGGTGCTGTTTCTATTTTCGTTTTGCCTTCACCAATTTGACCTCAAGATATGTGATGGCATCTCTGACAAATATAATGCTTGAAAGCAGCCAAAAATTCAACGGGAAGAATTACAACACCTGGAAGCAGCGCATGATTATGATCTTTGAATATTGTTGTCTCGGTCAGGGTGTTTTGGGAAACTCAACTCGTCCCACTGTAGTTGGCAAGGACTAGGACAAATGGGATGAACGCAATCGGGAAGCCGTCATGCTCATCAAGCCTTCAGTCATTGACGACTAGCTGCCACAAGTGCCGTCAGGCAAAACAACTGCCGAGGTCTGGACGTACTTGAAGGATCTCCATGAAACGTTAGATAAGAGTCGTGCATTCTTTCTTAAGAACATGCTCTTTTCGATAATGATGGACAAGAAGACCCCTCTCTAGGAGCATTTGACAAAGATAAAGGAGATTCGCGACCAGTTGGAGGCAATTGGACGAATAATGGAAGAAGAGGACTTGGTCGTCATTACTTTGAAAAGTTTGCCTAAGTCTCATGAACATTTTGTAATGAGCCGAACCAATTTTTTCATTTTTTAATGAGCAGTTCAGCACAACAAGTACCCGTTAAGGTTAGCTCAATCCGAAATCCAGCAACTGAAAGGAACTCTTAACCAAGAATGCGCACTTAATCTCAGGATGAGATTGAAGCTGTCATATGGTAAGAGGGTCGTTAGTGATAACTTGAATTGAAGCAAAATTGAAAGAAAGCTCTACCACTTATTCAGCAGGAGCGAATACAATGAAAAGAAAGAGTTCATCCGCTAAAAGTAGGCATCCTCTTATTCAGTGGGAAAAAGAGAGAAGTACAAAGCTTTAATTCCCTTCTTGGCGGAATACCATCCAAGAACTTAAGTGTATAGTTCGTTCACCATCTCTGGCGGTAAACCGTCCAAAGATTATTAAGTTTGCTGCTCTAAGACAAAGTAATTGCAGAATATAAGAATGATTGAAATAGTACTACTATTAGCAGCCTTACAATACAACAATCTGTAGATTACCAAGTGTTACAAACTGATAAACCAAAGCAACAACTGATAGAATGCTGTTCCAACTTATTGGACTCCACAATATTGAGAAAACAACTCTTGAACTGAACTTCTGGAAGTCTGATATAAAAACCAGCCATCTGGAACACAGACCAGCAACACAGTGTCCCATTAAACAACTCACAACTCACTCAAAACCTAACCAAATCACTTGATACCTGATGCAAATGAAACCTAGAATGCTGACAATGGAAATGTGACTGAGCAATGACTATCAAACTGCAATATTATTTTTTTGGCACACTTCCCAAGACAGTCTAGAATGCTACGGCCAAGGAGAAGGGCGATTTTTTAATATAAAAATCTACACACCACAATAAAATCTGAAAGTTCCCAAGAAGGGTCGCCCCAAGATGGAAAACACAATGGAAAAGTACCCAAAATGAAAACTAATTTGTTCTTGAACTTATGACTAAAAATGACCTTCAGCTAGACTGGCCTACAAAACACTAAAACTGAAGAAAACTTCACAAATTACCCCAATAAGCTCTATTTGCTTCCTCTGAGTGAGAAGCAATCACACTACCAGCTAGGTGTATCTCTCAACACGAAACTGATCCTTGCTAGGAGGTGTGCATTCCTCGAAGCTAATGTCTGATTTCATTCCAGCAGCATAACAGTAAGGTAAAAATCAGATAACCAAAATGAAGATAGGTAGTCTCCTTATATAGATTTTAGAGAGAATCTCCTGTAGCTTCTAGAAGGTGCGCCCCACAACACTTGGCATTAATCTTTGACTTTTTGACCAGCCTTCTTCAAAATGGCGTCCCACTTATGAGAGGTGAAAATCATTTTAAATAAAATACCATGCACTTCCAAAAGTTGGCGTCCCATTTCACCTTGAGCATTTTTGAACCTTCAAAATATTTAATCTCTCTCCTGATGATGCATTCACCCATAAAGTCCCCTTTTTTAAAAACAACATGAAGTTATAATGCTAGGCCAAGGGGTTCTAATATTAAAATATAATATTATAATATGAAAATAACTTAACTCTCCATAAAAAATGCACCAAAAGGCCAAAAACAACAATACCAATTGAACCCCCTGAAGAAGAGGACCAACTGAACTGAAACCAACCTGCCCACTGCCAAAAATAGAATTTACTAAAAATAGTAAATTCATGAAGTTGCTCGGAATACCAAACAGACTATACCACTGCGAAGCTCTATGAAAACCCAGGAAGAATCCGCAATCCAATTTCCAAACTTCAAGCAACCACCTCCTCAAAAATAGGAAACCCTAATTTCACCCTCCGAGTAGCCTACGGGTCTCCGGAATAGGCCAACGGTTAACTGAAGCGATCACATTTGAGAAGGGGACATTACACATTTCATCGAGACTCTCAACGTTACGTCTGCTAATGTTGATCTGAAGTTTCTGGAGTTGTGTACTATCCTCTTGCAGCAGGATCATTGGAGATAGTAGTTTGGAAGCAGGACTAGTTCCACCTCCACAGAGCAAGTGTTCTCTGCCAAATCTTCTGCTAAGAACAAAGGGAAGGCGCAAACTTCTCAGCCGAAAAGCTCTGGTTCTTCTTAGGACAACAAGAAGAAAAAGAACGTTCAGTGCAATTATTGCCATAAATATGGTCACATGAAGGCTAACTGTCGCATTCGGTTGGCTTCTGAACAAAAGAAGCAGGGTCTCAACAAAAGGCAAATGTCGCAGAGCACACTGAGAAGAAAGAATTTGCATTCTATGCTTTTATGGCCAAGCGAAAAGCAGATCCAATACAATCTTCTGCCTGGTATATTGATTCCGGGGCTTCACGACGTTTTAGTCATTGTTGGGATTGGTTCACAAAATTCGAACCATTCTCTGATTCTGTCATTTTTGGAAGAGGCGAAGAGTGCACAGTTGCTAGTAAGGGCACTGTCCAGATTCACTCAGGAGGAAGAAATTTACTCTTTCTCGATGTCTACTATGTTCCAGGCATGGAACATAACCTTCTCTCAGTCAGTTAGATCATGAGGCATTCTCCCTAGTTGGATGTTGTCTTCAGTTCGTCCACTTGCAGCATGATTGATAGGGAGACTCGTACTACAATCGCTATGGGACTTGAGGATCATGGTCTGTATCGACTTGTTGATTCTGGTGATTCTCAGGAGCACGCTCTGGCAGCTAGGAGTACTTCCATCAGCAAACTTTGGCATTAATGTTATGGGCACTTGAATGTGCACTATCTCTCTCAACTGTCTCGGGAGGGTTTGGTTGCTAGTTCACATGAGATCCAAATTTAAAATCATGGGGTTTGTGGAGCTTGTCAAGTTGGGAAGCAACATTGGACACCATTCTCGGATGGTGATTCTTGGCGAGCCTCCAAGGTACTTCAATTGGTTCACGCTGATGTATGTGGGCCAATGAATACTCTTTTTGTTACTGGGTCCAGGTACTTTTTATTATTTGTTGATGATTTTAGTCGAAAAATATGGGTGTATTTTTTGAAACATAAATCAGATGTGTTCAGTACATTTCAGCAGTATATGGCCTTAGTTGAGAAAGAATCGGGTTCTCAAATTGTCACTCTAAGGTCAGATAATGGGGGGGAGTTTTGTTTAGCTGACTTCTCTACTTTTTGTGTTGCACACGGCATTAAGCACCAACTTACCACACCATACACTCCTCAGTAGAATGGTGTCGTTGAACGTAGGAATCGCACCATTACTGAAATGGCTTGTTCTACGCTAGAGTACAAAAATGTACCTAAGAAATACTGGGCTGAAGTAGTTTATACTGCAGTCTACCTCCTGAATCGGTCACCTACGCAGGCCGTTAAGAAGATGACTCTAAAAGAAGCTTGGTTAGGACGTAAGCCTAAGGTGGGCCATCTGAAAGTCTTCGGTTCTGTAGCTCATTTATGCATTCCAGATGCCAAACGTGCCAAGTTGGACTCCAAGAGCCAGACACTTATGTTTACTGGTTACAACGACAATCACAAGGCATATAGGTTGATTGATGTGGAGACAGACCGTCTCATATTCAGTCGTGATGTTGTGATTGATGAGACTACTGGACCATTTGTTCCTACTGCCAGTCTTGTGGATCAGCCTATGAAGGCTTCTGATGAGGGTGTTTGTCTTCTTCTTGGTTCCCATGATGGGAGGGCTTCAGAGCATTCTGACTCTGAAGATGAGGAGTCTACCAGTCATGACTTTGCACCACTTGATTTTCCTTAGGACTCACATCGAGATGACTTTGTTCCAGATATCCTAGGAGATGCTGTTTCTCCTATTCTAGATGTTGGTACTTCTACTCGTCGGCCTACGTGGTGGCTCAAGACTATTGGGGATCTTCATGATGACGAACTCATTGAGGGCAAATCAACTCGTAGCAAGAGCAAGCAACAACACACAGTCAATTTTGCTCTTATGGCCAACATCCACAACATCTATGAGCCTCAGACGTATTCAGAGGCTAAAGGAATTCTAGAATGGGAAAAGGCTATGCAAACAGAATACCATTGTCTTCTAAAGAATCACACTTGGGTTCTTTCTGACCTTCCTCCTGGGAAGAAACCTATCAGTTGCAAATGGGTTTATAAGGTCAAGTATCATGTAGATGGTACTCTGGATAAATACAAGGCAATGTTGGTTGCTCGGGGATTCACACAACGGGAGGGCATTGATTATGAGACATTTGCTCCTACTGCCAAGATGAGTACAATTCATCTTCTTCTCGCTATTGCAGCTCAATTTGGATGGACAGTTCATCAAATGGACGTCAAGAGTGCATTTCTCAACGGTGACTTGCAGGAAGAAGTCTACATGATGCTTACTCCTGGTTTCAAGGTTGCCGACAAAGAACATTAGGTATGTAGGCTCGTGAAAGCACTCTATGGACTGAAACACGTGCCTCGTGCATGATATATCAAGATTGATCAGTACTTGGTTGATCATGGTTTTTAGCACAACCCTTCTGACACTAATCTGTATGTCAAACACTCTGGTGATGATATTCTCTTTCTTGTTGTCTATGTTGATGACTTGATCATTACTGGTAGTTCAACACATTTGATTGCGGTAATCAAATAAGATTTGTATTAGGCTTTTGACATGACAGATCTGGGGCTTCATTATTGTTTGGGTATTGAAGTTTGGCAGACCACTGGTAGCATCTTTATCTCTTAGTCTAAATATGCTAGAAGTCTGCTTGAAAAATTTCGGATGCAGGACTGCAAACCTGCCTCCACACCTATGGAGAAGGGGCTGAAGTGGTCAGCCAACTCTGATTCACCTCTGGTTGATGAAACGACATTTAGGCAACTAGTGGGCAGTCTCATCTACCTCACTGCCACTAGACCTGACATCAATTTTGCAGTGAGCTACATTTCTCGCTTCATGACAGCTCCAAAAGTTGATCATTGGATTGCAGCGAAGCGAGTGCTGAGATATGTTAAGGGCACTTCAGACTATGGAATTCTGTATGGCAGATGCAAGGATCCAAAGCTAATTGGTTATATAGACTCCGATTGGGCAGGTTCAGTGGATGATAGCAAATCGACTTCTGGGTATGTATTCAGTTTGGGTACAGATGTTGTAACATGGACCAGCAAGAAGCAGTAGGCAGTGGCTCTTTCCTCGACTGAAGCCGAATATCAAGGAATTGTTAAAGCAGCATATGAGGTAGTTTGGCTCCGCAAGATGCTTTCTGACATGCACATGTCACAAACAGGACCTTCTCCCTTGTATACTGATAATCAAGGGGTGCTCAAACTGGCCAAAAATCCAGTCTTCCATGAACGTACCAAGCATGTCGAGCTTCATTATCACTACATTTGCAAGCTGGTAGAAGACGAATCAATTCAATTGTAGTATGTTCCAATAGTGGATCAGATTGTAGATATTCTCATCAAGTCTATGAGCCCGGATAAGTTTGTAAAATTCAAGGGGCAACTTGGTGTTGTTGACGGATTGACCATTAAGGGAGGGTGTTAGAATATTAATTACCAGTTCTTTATCAGAACAAAAACTAAGTAACTTAAACTATCCAATCCTCTCAAGAAATCAGAGCATGAGGAAACAGAGTGGGAATGAGCTTACACAATAAACCAGGTATAGATTCACAACGTGAAGGCAAGGTGGGCACAACTATTTGCTTGTCTAAATAGGTTTATTATCACACACATCATACGATAAGCTTTAAGTATAGATTCTCAACTTGAAGGCAAGGTGGGCACAACTATTTGCTTAATTTGAATAGGCTTATTAGAAATGCAACACAAAGGATAGCCAACTAGGAAAGTAAATTGCAGAGACGAAACACGCATACAATTTACGATCGAACTAGCCACTCTATCTAACTAAGATAAGCATTCACCATAATAATTGCATGAAACCCAAGTGGCATAACAATTCATCATTATAATAAGTATTCGCAAAAATATACAAAATAAGCAATATTACAGGCAAGGTGGGCACAACATATATTACTCTCTCGTGCAAAAGTTATTTACAAATGAGCAAAAGCTCTTATTTATAAACATCAAAAGGTGTAGGGAACCCTAAAATCACCTTGAGTCAACTACAGTCTTGCAATGTATGCAAGATTTATTGCTAAACCCTAATAAAGCAAACTATATAGTTAACTGGAAAGCTACCATCAGTTAACCGGTACATTTAATTTAAAAATGGACAATGTGCATGTATGCACGTCCTTATTGAAAGCAAGTTAACTGGAATACTACCATCAGTTAACGAAAACCCTAAACGTAACTCCAAGTGAACATAGATAATTCCAAAATAGACATGCATGAGATGTGACAACGAGTTAACTTGAAAAGGTAACGCCAAGTTTAACTCCTGTGTTTAACGTCTATCCTGAGAGGTGGGAATTGAAGTCTATTGGCTGTGATCTCGAGCAACCAACCCCTCTATGAGGTTGTTGATTGCGTCATTGTCTGGAGCACTGATACTCTGCCGAAGTATACTGTGTCTGTGCAGCATGTCCTCACCAGCTGTGATCTGACATTGAAGTTCACCTTTGCTCCTGGTCGCTTCATTGAACAACGCTGACATAACTGTAAGTTGATTAATCTTACAGCCAACGGTCTCCCCATTGAAAATACTATGAATGAGTGCCTGGAGCTCTAAGTGTACATCAGCAAGCTCAACATACGCACCACCCTCAATTTGATACCGACACGGTATGCAGGACACGAGAGTTCTCACATATCGGAGCGCACTAGTGACGTGCTCTCTACTCTTAGCCAACTTTGATGCCATTGTCTCCTCTATCTTTGCCTTGAAAACCAACTATGTCTTCCAAGCGTAGATAGCCTCTTTATCTTCTGCATCTGTGACTAATTCATATGCCACACTTAGGTGAGCAATCATAATCTCATCTCGAGGTCTATCCATTGCCATGTCTCCCTCCTCATCTTGGAGAGGTAGACGGAGTTCACATGCGTTGTACCGCAATTGGTATAACTCTGCAAGCACAGAGCGACCTCTAGTAACGAACTCCTCCCAATCCTCCAAATGCTTGCCGTATGCAACCAGGTGATCAAGCTGACCCTACTCTGCTGGTGGCTCTAGCATCGGTGGGAGTGTAGCAGTGACATCTGACCTGTGTACAAGGCTAGAAATGTACTGACGAAGTTGTTTGATTTCACCCTTGAGGGCTGTCTTGTCTTCTCCGTCCTTGATTATCCTATCCCTTGCGCTGTTTGTAGCAACCTGTAAGAGATCAACCTGTGTCTGGCGGGTGCTTCGACCAAGGTTGACTGTGATCACCTCAAAGTTCTGAGCTTCAATCTTGTTCAAACTCTTCCCCTCTAGAGGTATGGCAGTCTCTATGACAATCTCCATATCAGCATTCCTCTCCATATGGACTTGTTTCTTGATCCTTTTGTCGGCCGCATCCTAGTAAGCTTGATCAAAATTAGAATGATCAAGGACATAAGATGGCTGCCTCCTCTTCCTACCCAGTTGAGCCTCAATCCAAGACTAGTCTCGACTAATGCCACTAGAAGGATTTGTACTAGCAATGAGAGGCTCCAACTAGAGTGAGCGTGTGGAGGTATTGCTTCGAGGTGGAGAATCTAAGTCCAATTCAATGTGAATTGAGACTGAAGACTGCTCTAGTGTCGGTGAGGGAATGCGAGGCTAAACCTCAGGTTCTGGAAAACTCTGAATTGGCTCTCTGACAAGCTTCGTGTGTGTATCAATGGCAAGCGCCTTCCCTCTTGAATTGTTGGGCGCTTGACTTTTCTTAGGAGGTGTTGATGTGTGTTTTATCATCCACCAAACATTCAGAATAAAAATGTCCAAAGACACTCTATCCTCTCTTGAAAAACCACCGCATAGGCGATTCCAAGGTTTCTTTAGTCGGGTCTCGACGTGTGGATAAGTTCAGTGGTCGTTGTGATAATGCTGGTAATAAACAAGGGGACTTACGTAGAAAGTCTGCACAAGCTAGGGACTTAGGAAATTTATCTTTGTAGGTTCTCAATTAGGACTTTCAATTGTGGATCTCAAAAAAAATGGCAAAAAGAATAGGGTTTAAGAAATCTAGTCTAAACCTAAGAAATCAAGAGACAGTAAGGACTTGGTGAAGCGAAATAAACCACACTTTGTTTCGCCTCCTGCAGGACAACATACGCAAAGTGGGTGCAATCTTCAAGGGGTTTGTGAGAATAATTTTCAAACCTCGGATAAGGTTGAAGTTAGGCTTCCACACTTAGGAGCTCAGGCTAACTTTACGCATCGGATGAAAATCATTCATCCGAAGAAAGTATGAGCTACACTTCACCAATGAGTCGATACGATCAATCTTTCATTCAATTAACAACTTTTCAAAGCAAATTCTATTTAATCTAACTTTAATTCTAATCTATGGTGGAAGATAATATGTAACCTCGCTTACTATTCAACAATAAGAAGTGATTCAAGGCAAATCATGCTCAAGAGCTTTTATCATTCAAAATAGTCTCAATGCGACAATATACATAACAAGTCTCCACACAAAATGAAAATGAGAGAGCACTAGTTTATATAGAGCTCCAAAAATGAAATAGACGGCCGAGATTTAAACAAGATTAACGGCCCAGATTGTTACAACCAAACCCTAATTAGGGTTTCCCAAAATAACAAGAGTTAACCATCAGAAAACTATCAGAAAAGTGGCAGTTCCAGCTATAATCAAGGAGAGGCGTCCTTATCCATTCGAGTGGCATTGTGTTTGGCGAATCTGGACACTACGGCAATGACTTCGTCCATCGTGACAGGAGGTAACATGCTGATCCGGAATTCTAGTCCGTCCAACTTCTCGGCGCATCTGGCAAAGGTACCTTCCCAATCTGTCTCCTGCTTCTCAAAATCTTTCCGAATGGATGAGAGTCTTGCCACTCTCGCAAAGTCCTGCTTCGAAAATGGTCCAGCGGTCGGGAAGAAAGTTTCTTGAACTTTTTGCTTCAGTCTCTCTAACTGCATGTCGTTCTCCCGGATGACTTCACGGTCGAACACATCTGTAGTTATCATGCACATCTTCTCCTGGATTTTCCTGACCTGTTCTTCAATTCCAAGCCCATCGATTCTCGCCTTCTCCAATACTTCTTCTCTTATTGTCACTGCCCAAAACCAGTGATGAAAATCATATGCTGCCCCTGCAGCAATCACCTTTTTATCAACTAACTCCTCCCTCGGAGTGCTTTTCAAAATTCTAAGGCTCGGAATAAGCCTTTCTTGCATATCCGGGATACCATCCCATGTCTCTGCCATATCCATCAACCTAGAAAGAAACGAAGAGGTTCGTCCATAAGCAAGCGCCAACCTCTCCATGAACAAGGCAGCCTCCATGCCTTCACCTGCCATCCAGTCTTGCGCTTCCCTGGCTGTCACCATTCCATGCTCAACTTCCTGAGTCATCTCCTGTGATGAATTGAGGAGAGGAGGAACAGTTGCATTGCCTTGATCTAGCGGCTGGGTCAAATGTTGTATATATTCTTTGAGACGTTTGACCTCCTTTTTATACTCTTTCTTCTTGGTCACTTCCTTTTCCAGTCTCGCTTTAATGGTCGAGACGGAATTATCTAACTCTTCTACTTCCTGACCTTTTGAAGTCGGACCAAGGTCAACAGTGGTGATAGCATACTCCTGCGGAGTGATTTCGTCCTGTGGCTTATCCACTGTAGGTACTGCAATGTGCACGGAACGGTGGCCTGTCTCGTTCCTCTGGATGGTGGAAAACTTCTTGGCGGGCTTCTTGGTAGCAACTTGTTCTAATCTTGCCAAGAAATCGGCAGTATCGTCCTCTTCTTCCTGTTGAGCCTCAGCAGGCACCTGAACTTTCATTCTTTCTAATAGCCAGTCTGGAATGGTTGACTGTTCAATGCCATCCTCTACTTGAACCTCGTCCTCGTTTGGAACATCCATGACTCCTCTGAGGGCGGAAATCATTCCTTCCTCTAAGTCATTATCCCGGACATCCATGTCATTGTCTGAACCTAAAATCTCTGTGCCTGCTGGTGATGCAGGCTCTTCATCATCTAATTGGATAGGTTCATTGTTCACTTCCTGAGCTGCAAGAGGTTCGAGCATCTCAACCAAGGAGTCGTCTATATTAGCCACCAAATGGTCAACATTCCTGGACGCCGCTGACCGAGAAGGTCCTCCTTTATGCTTCTTGGAAACAGGTTCTGCACTTGGCACCATTTCTTTTCTTTTCTCTCCAATCCCAACCAAGTCTTGATGGGATGCCCCGGCATTAGAGGAATATGACTCTGATTCGCTCAACAGATCATATGTGAGCGTGATTCCTTTTTGTCTCAATTCCTGAACATGATCATCAACCCACCACTGAGAATATTTCGTCACTGGCCTCATTAGGGTGGCTAGGTCTGCATGCTCTGGCTCTGACCACTTCACTGGAGGGAGAGGTCTGCTTTCCTCAAAGCGAGGCTGGACATGGTTTCCATCGTCTTGTAGCTGGTCAGGCACTCGACAGAACTCGATTGTTCTCATGAAATCTACGGACATCCTGGACCACATCTTTCGTCTGATCTCGTATTCATCGGCAGCATTTGCCCAATAATCCTCCAGTTCTGCCCTGTGCTTATATCTCCTTCCTTCCACTGTCCGGATATTATGATGTGGGTCATAATTGACCCTGGACTTGTATGCCGTGAAAGGGTACCATTGGATCTCCAGCCGTGCACTCTCAGCTGCTTGGGCGGATGGGCAGTACTCTAGCATGTTCCCGATGAAAAAAGGGAATGTGACGGACGCTTTCTTGGTCGGCCTCTGAATATTCTGGTACTCTTCTAATTGTCTCAAAACCTCGAGCAATACCATCCGATTAGTCGGATAGATAGGCAATTTATAGGGATTTCCAGTAAATCCCTGGATCCTGATATATGTGAATTTCGGGAATTGGATGAACCAAGACCCGTATTTGCTGATAAGGCTTTTTGCTTCATGGCTCAGCCTTTGATGTATTCCTCCTTGGAGCTTTCTGGTGATATGCATTAGGAATGCATCATGCACCCTCCTGAAGTGAGTCTTTTCTTTCAATTGGAGCTGAGGATAGCAGTCGTAAGGCCTGAGCTCGTTCTCTCCATCGCCAATTCTGCCTTTGCAGACCAGTCCTGGATATCTGTATGATCTGGCCAATAGGTATATCACATATGAACTCATGTGAAAAGACTTAGTCTCTTCAAGGTTGATCAGTTGCTCGTGAAGGTTGTCACTTATCATCCGTGACCAGTTGAACATCTTAACTCCGGAGGTGACCTCGTCGATGAAGTAGTACATCCAGCTCTCAAAGAAGGCGCCTTGCGGATTGCCTGCGATCCTGTTCAGCATCAGCACGATATCTCCAAAATCTTCCTTGAAATCCATGCGGCGAGGTCTCTTGGGCATCTTCTTGATTGATGGCTTTGGCTTGTCCATCCATACCTTGTTGACTGTGGTGGCGCACAAATCTGCCTTGCTGTCATATAGCATTTTGGTTTCTTCTTTGGTCTTATAGATCGTTCTTGAATGCTCAGGGATGCCAAAGGTTTCTTGGATTACAACTTCATTCAAATGTGCCAAGACTCGTCCGTCAGGGGCGATGATCTGTCTCTTTTGAGCATCATAATGGCGAGCACATTCCACCATTAACTCAGCACAATCCATGGCCGGTGGGAATCCAGCTGCTTGGAAGATCCCGTTTCTGACCATTCTTATGGCTATTGCTGTGGGAAGTCCCTTCTGACCGTATACTCTTTGCTTGAATTCGTCAAAATCCACATGTCCGAGGTCAGTATCTACAACATTCTTCCACTTTGAGATGACCTTGGTCTCCTTTTGGGCACCCTTATTGGCGAACTTCATTTTCAGCTTCCTTGATAATCCTCTTGCCGTGTCCGTCAACCTGCAGTCATAAAATTAACATTAATAAAAAGACTTTTAAAATAGTTTAAACCTCGTGCCTTGGATTCGAAAAAAAATAATAACTTTCAGCTGTTCAAATAATTAAAATATTGCAAAAAAGCAAGCTGAAAGTGACTTTGATGGAGTTGAAAATTCTTGCCAGAACTTCGTCAAGAGGAAAGGGCATAAAAGATAGCAAATTTAATTAACCAATCCTCAAACCTCAGTGAAGGATCGTCAAATGTAAATCAGATTTAAAAATCTGATTTTTTTGAAAAGTGCGCCCCTCTTCAAGAAGAATTCAGCTTTGAAAATTTTCTTTTTCTTTTCCCGCGAAAAATTCCTCAGCATAACACTGTTTCTCCTTCTGGACAATTCGACTTTGCCTATTGATGAATTGATTGCCTGACGATTTCGAGAAAGATCAAATTTCTCTTCAGCTGTGTGTGAAAAAAATGAGTTGCTGAAACTCATTATAATGCTGAAAGATTGAATTCGATTTAGCAACTGCCATCTTTCTTCTTGATCCTCGATTTGTTTTCATTTTCCAAACAGGCAACTTTCCTTTTATTTTCCGACAAGGCTCAGTCTCGAACTTATCCGGACAAATCTCCTTGATCTTCAAAAATTCGATTTTTTCATTTAATGCTTATCTTTTGATTTTTCGAATTTTTAAATAAACGTTAAATCTTTAATTAAATTCGTGGTGAATTTAATTTTCTTCTTGCCGGATTTCATCTCCGCCTGGCATACTTCATTTTCGTCCGATTCGTGTCTGGCAAATTTGATTCCGTCCAAGGTATTTTTAAATTCCAAATAGTTGAGACTTAATTATTAAAATATTAAAATATTTTAATTAATTCCAACCCGTTCGTCTTGGACCCATGGCTATCTCGATTGTTCTTCCGTTTTTCTTGGCTGAGAGTGTATTTTCCGATTTTGTCCTTGATTTCGTCTAGCCAAATCAAAATTCAAGCCATTCCGTCGAAAATTTCATTGCCAGATCCTCATTTTTCTTTGCCAAGGCGAGATTTTAAGCTTATTCTCCTCTGCCAAAGTCAAATATTTCCTTGCTCGGTCGAATTTTTTTCTAGGCAATATCCTTGTCCGAATGTCTTTGCCGGTTGAATTTTCCTGACATCTGACATATTCTTCATCCTTTTGGTCAAGGACGATCCTTCCTCTCCTTTTACCTCGTGCATTTTCTTTAGCCAAAGTTGACAATTTCTTCGCATTTTCCATACTTAGGCAAATTTTGCCTTTCTTTTCCCTCATCGTATTAGGCATATTCCGTTTCATTCCTTGCCACATCCTGATATTCTTTAGCATTTGTCCCTTCAAGCTTGGCATTTGTCCTCTCAAAAATGTCTGGATGTCTAGCCAACGTCTTCATTTCTCATCCATTAGCCTCTATACTTAGGCGAATTTTAGAACTTTCTTTGGATTTGGCCTTGACACTTAGCCAAAAAAAAAAATCTTGCCATCTTATCATCTTGGGCGGACTTCCTTGTCATCTTGGACGGACGTCATGGATGTCTTTGCTATTTTACCAACTTCTTCCAAGTGCATGGTGGACATCCTTCCTCTTTGGATATGCATCTTGGACGTCCCTCTTTTCTAGGGCGAATTCCCTTGATGTCTTAGCACTTATTCTCATCGTTTTATCCTTTGGAAATGATATAATGTTTGGCCAAAAATTATCCTTCCACCTTTTTAGGCTTTCACACTTAGCATATTTCGAAATTTCCCTCTTGGTAGGCATCAACACTTAATGAAATTTTAATTTTCCTCTACTTTATAAGTCTAGGCGGACTTTATTTGACTTTCAGCCAAGTCCCACTTTTCAAGGGCGGACTTGCTTAACATTTTGGACGAGCTTCTAAGCATAGGGCGGACTTTGTGACCTTTTTGGATGTGCATTCTAGTGCTGGGCGGACTTTGAAGGTCTTTGGGATGTCTCCCTTTGAAGATGGCGGACTTTGAGACCTCTTAGCACATGTAAGGGCGGACTTTATGAGGTGCAAGGATATCCTTCTTGGCATATGGCGGACTTCCTTGGTCATTAAGATGTGCATTTGGCATATGGCGGAGTTCACTAACACTTTGGACATCCCCTTTTGAGAATGGCGGACTTTAGAGCTGATTGGCACATGCATGGCGGACTTTAGAAGTCTTTTGGATGAATCCCAAGATGCAAGGCGGACTTCATGAAGTGCAAGGACATCAAGGGCGGACTTCATAGCATGCATGGATGAGCAGGGCGGACTTTAAGACCTTTTGGGATGTCCTTCCTTGCTGCATGGCGGACTTCTTAAGTCTTTTGGACATTTCTTCATCCATTCTTCTCATCCTCCATGGCGAATTTCAGCCTTGAGCAGATTTTCTACAAATTTCTCCATTTTTGAATTGATTTTCATGATTTCACCTTCAGATCTGATCGATCTTGACCTGGTTTTCCAGATTTTTCTAACGCTTTTGGTCCGGACATTTTCATGTTTTTTGAAACTTTTTGCAAATTTTTTCAAATTGAAATTTACTTTTTGATTGAGAGTTCCGGTGAGTTTTTGGACTTCGAAAAGCGTTTAACCGACCCTTCTAAAATAGAAACTTTCTAAAAATAGAAAAGCAACCCTAAAAATAGGGAACTCATGGTCCAAAACGCCAAAAATGAAAAATCAAAAGCAACTTTCCTCAGTAAATACAGGGAAGTTCTGCATCACGTCGAATTCATGCCGACCGCCCTTGGGCCTTCTCGAGCTCCCATGACACCCACGCGACCATTCAACACAATTAATGATCATTCGGTAACCTCTACTAACTAACTCGAAACCTAAGCAAAGTGATCTCTCAGAATCGTCATAGTGAGACAAAACCCTAAAAACTAGTGTGGTGTGGCCCAGTCCCATCAGCTGAGGAAGTGGCGTGAAAAGGCCAACAAAGACCATTGGCTGTAAGATTACTCAGCTTATAGTCATGTCAGCATTGTTCGACGAGGCAATGAGGAGTAGGGGCGAACTTCAGTCTCAGATCACAGCTGGTGAGGATATGCTGCATCGACATAGCATTCTTCGACAGAGTCTCATAGCTCCAGATAGTGATACAGTCAACAATCTCGTTGAGGGATTGATTGCTCGAGATCACGACCAGTAAACTTCAGTTCTCACCTCTCAGGATAGACATTACACACACGAGTTGAACTGAGTGTTACCCTTTCCAGTTAACTCGAGGTTGTCATCACATGCATATCTATTCTGAGACTCGCCTTTCACACTTGGAGTTTCTTTTAGGGTTTTACGTTAACTGATGGTAGTCTTGCAGTTAACTCGCTTTCAATAAGGACGTGCATGCTCGCACAATTGTCCATTTTTAGATTAGATGTTTCAATGAACTCAGGTGCTTCCTAGTTGAATCAGAGGAAGCTTACTTAATTAGGGTTTGGCGCATTGCTTGCATGCATTGCAATAACTGTAGATGACACAAGGTGATTTTAGGGTTCCCTACACCTTGATGTATATAAATAAGAGCTTATGCTCATTTGTAAATAACTTTTGCTTGAGAGAGAACTATATGCTGTGCCTACCTTGCCCTCAATATTGCTCTTTTTGGTACTTGTTCATGTGTCTTCACTATTGCAATTGATTGTTATGCCACATAGGGTTTCGAAAGATTGTAATGTTGAATTCTTTCCTTAGTTTAGATAAATCTGTTTGAACATCTTTATCATTGAAGTCAATTGTTATGCCACATAGGGTTCCAAGAAATTGAGATGATAAATCTGTTTTGTGTTAATTTACCATTGTGATCAATCGTTATGCCACATAGGGTTTCGAGAAATTGCAGTGATAAATCTGTTCTGTGAATCTTTATCATTATAATTGAAGGTTATGCCACATAGGGTTTCGTGAGATTGTGGTGATAAAGGTTGTTTTGTGAAGACTTTGCTTTTTCAATCAAGTGTTATGCCACACAGGGTTCCATAAGATTGTCTTGGTAAATTCTTAAATCTGTTTTGTGCCCAATAAGCTGGTTTAAATTGAGATGATAGTTGTGCCCACCTTGCCCTCAAGTAGAGAATTTAAACCCGCTTATCGTCAGTTAGTCAACCTGTCTGCTTCCTCTCGCCTGCTTTTCTTGAGGAGATTGACAGATTAAATTTGGGTTGCAGTTAGTAGATCCGCAACCAGAGAAACTCACCGCAACGATAGGTTCTTTCTTCAAGAAAGCCTTGTGCCTCTATGTACTGAAACAACAAAAAGACAGACATAGTTTTAGCTATTTTCCTAAAGTATATTTGTCAAAAGCACACCAGGGAGCTTCCTCCACTTGAAGAGCACTATCATGTGAGTGTACATAGGTCGCTCATAACAACTTTCTACTCCAGAAAAGAAACACCTTCAAACCCATCAGTCCATAGGATTTCAGAAATAGGCTAAACCCTAATTTCAGCTTTTGACTAGCCTATAGGATTTCAGAAATAGGCTATTAGACATAGAAGAGCATAGGGCTAAATTGGGGACATTACAGTCCACCCTTGCCAAAATTGCTTGTCCTCAAGCAATGCAATAACACTCCAAACTAATCCCACCAAAACATATAGTATCCTAGGGTCCCATATCCATCTCTAAAAAGACCCACCATGTTGATGTTGCTTCTCTTTGTCCATACAAATGAAACCATTGTTCCAGAACTGCACTAACCTTCCCTGCAACCTCAAAGAGTTAACATGCCTGAAATTCAAATTGATGAACATGGAAGGATTGGAATCAAAATCTAGCAGCATCTCACGCCTAATAAACTCTGAGGAATTAACATTTTCAATGTCAGTGACTATTACCATTCTAAGAACCAAGAAGAATAATCTAATCAACTCAAAAATATTCTCATTAGTATAACTCCTCAAAGCATCAAACAGAGTCACAATAGCAAGAGTGTCTTCATCACCGCTATTTGCAAGGGGGAAAGTAGCTCTTTGCAGAGTCAAGGTAGTTGTGTCCTCAAAACTCCTTAAGGATGCACAATGCCTCCTCCAAACAATGCTGATATATCCAATAAGACTTCTGAAATCTTTCACCAATCTCTCTCCAAGAGTCTCAAAAAGTTGAACCAAACCAAGCATTGGTTGGCTACCCCAAGCATATGTACAAGAAGAAGTACCAAGATGGCTACTGAGATGAACTTGAACACTATCGAAATGCAGATTCAAATCACTCCAAATTCTCATCTCTCCCACTTGAGGCCAAAAATCATTGCTAACAAGAGATTGGAAATTCTGAAAATGAATGCACCAGCTGTCAAACAAGACTGAAGTGGTCAACTTGAGATCTGATTTAAGGAAAATCAGCATCCAAGAAGATAAATGGCTGCTGCAAAACTGAAAACCAGCATCCAAAATATCACATTTGCTCATATCCAAGGCTGGAAACATCCTCTCAAGAGGCTCCAACCCCACATAAAACCACCCTTTGCTCGAAATATCTCTCCAATCCACCAGTTGATGAGCAAAAGGAACCAACGAATGGTTGATAAGGATGGGGACATCATCAAAAAATCTGAAAATTGAATCCTTATCCCTCCAAGAATTCATCTTTCCACAAGTACTGAGCTCCATCAACCCAAGTTGAGGATCCCAAGCATGGATACCCAACTGAAAATAATCTCCAACACATCGGAAAGAAAACATAACACATCTCTGAGTGTTGGTAAAAAACAAGTGCATACTTGTGAAATTGGCATCCCCTCTAGTAATCCTTTGAAACCAATCCATGAAAGCTTCAGCCCAAGAAATGGATTGACAAGAGTGAAAACACCATGTTCTGGTCCATCTTCCCAAGTGGAGTCTTCATCCTCCACCCCACTTATGCATTCAGTATCAAGCAGCCTCATAAGATTTCTAATTACAGAATGTGGCACATCCTTGTGGTTTGATACTACATCATCCATCACAAAGAAAGGATTATCATAACTTTCCTCAACACCCACTTCAAAGAGAGGATTGTCAAAAATTTGAAAGTCATTCCTTTCATTTTGCTGATCCAAATTTGCAACTTTTGATTTTCTTGTGACGCTTTCTAAATTAAACTCCTCTTGAAGACTATCAATCTCTCCAATCACTTGCTTGATTTCTTCAGCTCTTTGTGCACTCTCATGCTCCTTGAAAAGTTTGAAGTCAGCAAACTGGTCTTCTACCTCCGTTAGATTCGACTGAGTATCTTTTAACATGTCCTTGGTTGATTCAAGCTTCAAAGTGTGCTTATCAACCTTTCTCTTACTTCCTTGGAGAGCACAAATGGTCTTCTTTGCAATTTCAATGGCATGATCTCGATCTTCAATCAAGTGCATGTACTCTGAATTCAATGTCTCCAAGGAATCTTTGATAAGTTGCAAATTGGGAAGAGCAACTTCATCCTTAACTCCTCTTCATCTTTCTTCAAATTGAGCTTTCCAGTAAAGCTCTTCAACCAAGCTATGTGTGCGATCAAATTTAGATAGAGCTAGCACTTCCTTGTCAATGGACACTTTGAATTGACCTTCCCACTCATAAGAGTGCAAAGATGGTGAACTACTGGTAGGCTGCAAGAAAAAATCAGAACTTTGTTTCTTGTCTTTTCTGCCCTCATAGCTGCTGTAATATTCTTGTCTTTCACCACCAACTAGCTGAGAATGCTCAATGTTATGAAGAGGATCATACTCCACAATCTCTTCGACCCTTTGCTTGCAATCAGCTTCTTGAATGGGTAAATCAGATTTGTCTTTGAGAGCCTCTTTAAACCTTTCATCCTCAAGAGCCATAAGGTCTTCTAGCTCTTCAACCTCCCTAGTGGCTGCAACCAACTCAAAGGGATCATCATGGAGCTTTTCCAAGCAATCTTCTTGATCAAAGACACCTTCTCCTCCAAAGGCCACCTCATAGCTTGCAATGCAATCTGATTTTTGATCTTCATCAGGATCAAAGGAAAATTCATCCCACACAGGTTCTTTATCATCCTCAGGTGCTTCCACACCCGGATCCCAAATGCTAAGGGGCTGTTTGTTTGGATCGAAAGGAAAGTGTACATCATACTCTTCCTGGTGTGTGGACTCTTTGAAAAAGTTACCTCCCAACTCACTTAAACTGATATCTTCACAATCATTTCTTTCCAATGGTTTGGTTTGATGATCAAACCCAAGACCACCCATGACACCACTGTGATGAAGTAAAGAATCTTCAATGTTAGCTGTTTTGAAAACTTCATCATTTTTATCTTCTATGAACCCATCATGAGTAAGTATGTCACTTATTTCTTCATTGGCAGCTCAATGCACACCAAAGAGGTCTTCTTGGCTACTTGTCATAAATTTTTCTTGTGAAAACTCTTGGGAAGTTGGGACAGAAATAAGAGGAAAATCCTTAATCACCAAATCTTCAACATGATCTTGCATGAAATCATTGGAATCATCACCAACATCATCACTATAGTAATGGTCAGAGGCTGGTTCTATGACAACACTAGTATTTTCTTCATCTTGCTCTATCTTCTTCAAAAGGGGCTCCATTTTCTCCTCACATTGATTAAACAATTCATTGATCAACATATCAGCAATAGGAGAAACCTTTTTTTCACGTTCATATGCGTCCAAGAGGAGAGATTGGACATTTGGTGGAATTTCATCAACCTCTTTAATAGTGAGAACAAGAATATTCTTTACAGCTGCAATAACATTCTCTTCTTGTTCGCACCAAGTGGATATGAAGAGGTAGTGAAACAAGTGATAAATCTGATTTTTCATTTCCAAGTCTAATATTAAGTTACTTGTCCTGAGATCTGAAAATGTCTTTAAGATAGCAGCTCTTCTGGGAAATTGACTGCTACCAATTTCATCAAGATCATAGGAACTTTCTACAATCCTATGAAGAATCTTCTTCATAGTTTCATCATCATAAGGCATCAAAGGTGCTAGAATCCTCGTAACTTCACTAAAGCATGAAGTAACCAACAAACTTATTTCTTCATCTGGATGGCCTATCTAATAAGGATGAATCAAAAAGGTTATTGCAGGAGATAATGCCTTATTCACTTCTTCACCTCTTGTCTGACATTCTTCATTGAGTCTTGTACCGGAAATGGAAAGTGACCTTGCCAAACTTCTTTCTTTTGTAGAAGCCAAAATAAAATCTGACTTCTCACGGTTCCTAAACTTCAGAAAATGTAACATCTTCAGAACTTTTGAAAACTGAAATTGAGTTTTGTGCTAATCTCTGGTGTAGAATCTGACTTCTCTGTCACTCATCTAACAATTGAGCTCTGTCCTTTCACAGGATGGCAGGATCTTGGCTTTGATACCACTGAAATGACCCCCTTACAATTTTTTCAATTTTTCATAGGCAGTTTCACCCGTTAACGTTAGAGAAATCATAGACCAACACTGGAATGTAACCCTACACCAAGAATAAACACCAAGAACTCAATGACAGGCGAGGTGTGAGCATATGGCGTTGGGGATCATTAGCTTGTAAACTGAATGCTGAAAATACAAAACATGCGACTCGACCACTTATTTAGCGGGAGTAGATTGACGGCTCAGCGGATCAACATTATGATGATTACAAAGTGCAAGGAAGTAAAGTGTGGGCAGTTTTCCGACCACTTCCACTTGTTCAGCGGGAAGTATACTAAAGAAATGCTGAAAGTAAAGACAGCAAGGCCTGTCTCTTCCACAATCATGGGAATACAATAGAAAATTGCAGAAAAGTAAAAGATTTGATCAATACTACTAATTCAGCATTACAATGGAAGTGTAATCTGCAAGTAGCCAAGTATTATTGCTGTCCAAGTAGCTGCAAATGATATCAAATGTTCTCCAAACTTCATAGGACTCTCAACCATGAAAATCAAGCCCAAAAACTCCAACTACAACAATTTGATATAAAAGACCGGCAAATTGAAAGAACACACCAACAACTAGAAACCTCACCAAAATGTTCATAACTCACTCAAAACTCCACCAAAACACATAAAACGAAATGCAAATGAAGCCTAAGGAGTAGGCATTCAAGCCAAGACCAAGAAACAATTGCAAACTTGAACTATTACTTAAGCATGCTTCCCAAGACACTCCCAGGCAAAGGTACGGCCTCCCAGGAGGGGTGACCAACATTATAAAATCCAAGACTTCATCAAAAAATCCCAAACTCAACAAATAGGGGCGCCCAAGGCCTAGGAAATGATTGAACTACCCAGAAGCAAACAAAAATCCCTCTTAGACTTATGATTGAAAATCACTTTCAGCTCCATAGTAAACCAACAACCTATAAACTGACAAACACCCAAAAGACATCAAAAAACTTCAAACAACTTCATTACAATGAGCTCCATATATTCTTTAGTGTAAAGAACAACCTTCTCGCTTAGCTAGTTGCTATCTTTCAAGCAACAAACTATGTATAAGCTAGGAGGTATGCATTCCTCGAAGCAATTCAGTCACCATTTCGACAACACTTCGTTACAATTTCTTCATGGATGAGAAATGAGAAACCCAACACTCATATTTATAACCTTTTCACTCCAAATTCAAATTCAATTTCCCTCCAAGATGGATGCCTAACTCAAATTCACATTCACCCCACAAAATTCTGTAATTTGCATTTCATTTCATCCTGTCTCTAAGTCATCCATCTCAAGAAAGCATTATACTTTATCAAAATTACAAATAAAGTATAATATTGGCGTCCAAAAGCATTAAAGTGAAATACTTTATAAAATAACTTGTCTCCTCAAGGTTAGGCGTCCACATGAAATATATTAAAATATGACTTAATTATTTCTGCAAATAACTCGTCCTCCAAGCCTTAGCCAAATTTCACCAAAATACTAAAATATTTTACCTCCACAAGAGAAGCGCCCAACACAAGCTTTGTCATGCCAAAAATAGCTTAGAAGTGTTAAAGACCAAAACTGCTCAAATTGACTTGCCTGAAATAGCCACTACATTGAATTGTTGAAAAACTGCTAAAAATAGCATACTGCTAAAAATAGTAAGTTGTTTCAAACTCATTTTGAACACAAATTGGGTAGCCGTTGTGACTTACTAAAAATAGTAAGTTTGGAAAAGTCCTTTGTTTCTGTTGCATGTCACATCACCGCGAAGCTCTTTGAAAACCCAAAACGAATCCAAAATCCAAACTGCAAAACACCAACATGCAAGCCTCCAAAACTGCCAAAGAATCCGCCAGAAATGCATGTCATTATCTTGTCATGCATGTTACCTCATTCTGAAGCTCTCCAAAACCCCATAAAGCTCCACTAGACATGCGTTAGAAACTCTCGCATGCAAGCCTTCAAAACCTCCTATAAAGTGGAAACCTAATTTCAGTTTTTGACTAGCCTATGGGCTTCCGAAAATAGGCTATCAGACATAGAAGAGTGCGGGGCTAAATTGGGGACATTACATTGAGATTGTGCAACGTCTCCTTTTGTGCTTTAGATAAATCCATGCCCAATTTCAATGTTGTTCTCAGGGTTTTATATTCAAATTCTATTGGAAGGACTACCTTTTTGCCATACACCAACTCATATGGTGTGAAGCCTTTTGTTGTTTTCCAGGTTGTTTTGTAAGCCTATACTGCTTTAGGTAACTGGTATCACCTAGAATATGCACCCTACTGAATCTTGAATCCAGCTATCCTGTGAAACATGGGATGACCTCTTGAGTTGTGGGACTTGCGAAACCCGAGGTCAACCTCTGAGTAAAGTGCGGCTTCCCCTTGGTAAATCACCTAAAAACTAACTCTAACTAAAGAACCTTGCCGGGAAAAGAGGAGAAAGATTTGATAATCTGAAACTAGAATGGAAAATGGAGATGATACACCAAATATAGTAGATTTCTACTTTGTTTTAGCAACACAACCTATCAATCTCAATCTAAAGCTTCACATAGTAATTTGTAACAATAATTCAGAGGTAAACTTAGAACAACAGTAATCAAGGAGTCATAGAACTCACAATAATATCTGCTTTTTTTTCATACATCGAGAAAATTGAAACAAATAGAGGAAAAAATATTGATCTTTGAATCATTGAAGGTTGCTTCAATGACTGTTTTCTGGAAAAATAGTAAAATATTACATCACAAGCATATAGTCAATCATTATTTGAGAGTGAAATAAGTTTGCAGATGCAATCGATGAAGAAAATTACAGAAGTAGAGACCTGATTTTGACCGAAAAAATCAAAGGACTGAATGTCCATTTGTCACAATAAATTTTTCCAATGTTTGCAACAAAGCATAGGCCTCTTATTTATAGATTTTGAAAGCCTAAATTCAAAAAGTCATGTTGACTTTAGATATTTTTCCTATGAGTTGTCATCCTTATCCTTTGTAGATAAGATTGTCCTTTTTGCTTTATGAGTTGTCAATCTTATTCTAAGTTGTCATTCTTATCCTTTGTGGATAAGATATTTTGCAATCCCTATCCTGAGTTGTCATCCTTATCCTCTGTGGATAAGTTATTTCCAATCCTTATCCTTATCCCTTGACTTCCTTTGACTTTGACTTTGACTTTCTTCCGTTGGCTTTGAATTTGACTTTCTTCCCTTGACTTTGACTTTGACTTTGACTTTCTTTTGCAGAAAATATTTTCCTTTTATTGTTTGTTCTAATTTTCCATAACAAACTAAGTAACATTTTGGCGATCTCAAGGGGGTTATTTGCCTACTGAATAATTGACCAATTGCTTTATACAGTCCATTGGGCATGGAATCTTCATACGGATCAACAAAAAATGTTTGGCTCATCAAAAACATTGCTACCAACCTACTCCAATTGAAAAGAGCTTGCTACAAACAGCAACTTGTGCATAAAGCACTTAGGGAAAAGACATTTAAAATCTTGTGCAACAACACTTATTAGCAAGAAAGAACACCTACCCTAACTTATACTAACCAACAGTAGTGATGCTCAAACAAATCCATTAACTGGTTTTGCAAAATAACTTCCTTTTTTGACCAACATAGGATGCTTTACATGATCATAAACCGTTGAGTGGAGATGAAACACAAATAGATATTCTATAAACTATTGCAATGCTTCATGAATGATGTAAATAAACTCACTAATTCCTTCATGTTTATCATATATACTATCTTGAAGTGCATAAGTAAGCTGAATGCGTCCTTCCTCAGTTGCAACTTCATGCTTGGGTGCAAGCATGACTTGTGATGCTTTGTGGGCCTCCATCCTAGCTAAATGTCTAATACGACATCCTTGTGAAATAATAAACTTTGAGCTCTCCTTGCTGGTTTCTTGCTTATGCACTGCTTCTTTATTATCGTGCTGATTGGGGAGCTTCATTTCTTAGGATCGACACTGGCAAAACAGATTTCAACGAAGTCACGCTTCATGATTTGCTCCTTCTAGATAAAAAAGCGTTGTAATGTCCCCGCTTTTAGCACTAATCTTCAATGATGAATGGCTTTTTTCACATGCCGCCGGCAGTGTGGAGGCATCAGGGTTCCCTGATCGCCAGGTTCTCTCATATCTGTAGTTCTGCTTGTTGGAGCTTTGGGATTTTGACAAGTGTTTTCTCGGTTTTCGAGATGGTAATGGTGGTGCTTTAACGATTCGAAGTAACTCTTTTGAATTTCAGTTTTTCGTAGTTCATACTTATGTTAATGTCAACATCCTCTTCCTTCTCAATGGTAAAATAAGCATCATGATTTTTGGCCTAAGAGGTTCATTTTGGAGAAATAAGTTATTTAAAGTCAATAATGTTTTATTTTATAAAATAACCCCTTGTCCTAGTAATATGACTTTAAGTCATTTTAAAGAAGGGGACTTTGAGGGTTATTCTCTCATGAGGAACATATTGCGTCTTTTCCTAAAGTTAATTGCTCAAGTGGAATTGGACGCCAACCTTGAGAGATGTTATATTATTTTATTAGTGATTTTTATCTCTAGAGGAATGGGACGCCATTTAGAGGGAGTTGATAAAACAAAGTCAGAAAACCTAAAAGTGTCTTGTGGTGGGGCGCACTTCTTAGGGTTTTCAAGAGATCTTCTCAAAGGTCTATATAAGGAGGCTACTTCTATTTTTAGACCCATTTTAACCCATGCGACGTTACCGCCAATGGTATTGATCGCTTCGAAGGGAATGAAGGCCTCCTGATGTCCCTATCCTAGTTCGCTAAATGGTGACAGGTTAGTTTTATTATTTCAACCGTGAGGTCACATGTGTGCAGAGACCAACTGAGTAGTTACCGCTGCTGGTGTCACTAGCGCTTGTTCTTTGTAACGTCGAAAATCTTCCAGAAAGGGATTTTCGGTGAACTTTCATTTGTAGAAAGTTAGTCGCTTTTAATGCTATTTCAAGGGTGGCACCCGGTTCAACTATTCACTGAGTCACCCAGTCAGCTGTTGATCGAATTTATAGGGGCCATATATTTAATGATTTGTTTAAATATTAAATATTTTAATTTTATATTAAAAGTCACTTATTGAAAGATGAAATATTTTACTGAATGTCATTATAAAAGTATTTATTATACTTACAATAAAGCATAATTTGGACATAATTGAGTATTTACGTCTCATTAAAATAAGACGCCAATTATTAATGAATTCTCCTGGCAAATTAAATCTATTTTATTTAAATGGATTAAAAGTGGAGATTGGTCGACTTTCAAGGGTGTCTACTACACAAACAACCATTATGATGATTATGCCATTCAACCTTTATTCTGCTCTAGCATTGAGTCGTAAAACTTGTATATGTACAACGCTTGAGAACGAAACTCTTCGGAGATTGGCGAATGAGTAATGCAATAACACTTGGTGATTTCACAGAGAGGTCACAGATTGGGCTTATTCATCTATTCAGACAGAGATTTACAGAGTTATTCATCTGGTAGTAGAGGCGACTTTACCAGGGGTCTTTATTCAGAGATCTGGCATTTATTCTTTGAGGCCGTACTACTTTATTAGCTGCTGCAATCAGGCCGTACATTTCTGTACTTGCAGGCCGTACCACCATTTCTTGAGAGTTTTGCCTCCTGTCTTCAGATTCTTGCACTGAAATCTAGGCGCCTTGGTTTACTGGAGACTTTGCATTGGGTTTCGAGCCTGGAGATTCATCCATTCAATCTAGCCGTACCATTTCTTCAGTCTGGCATCTTGCTGCAGCCGCCATCAGGTTCTTTAGAAAATAATTCATTTCTTATTCATTTGTCAATTTCCATTATTGTAAAAGCTCTAAAAAATAATAAAATGGTGCGCCCATGTTCTCTGAGCATATTTGAGCTTGTTTCATGAAGTTTAGAATTTATTTGAATTTATTAGCATTTTAGAAGAAAATCGCAGCTTTTAGTTCATTTGCAAAAATCCATCAAAACACAAAAAAATCAAAAACTTGCAAAAACAAACATTTCAGTTTGGGATTCGGGTTGAGAACCACGGGGATCCTCTGCCTCTAGCTTGGGCATTGCTTCTTGTTTGCAACACAGCAACTAGTGATGAGTTAGTGATAGTTGAGTGATTTTGTAGTGAGTTTGCATTGTAGTTGGATTTGTTTATATAGTGTTGTTTCTTGCATATTAGAATCTTCTGGAGTTGCTGATTATATTGGCTGTAAGTGAGTTTCAATTGCAGATTTGAAAATAAAATTCTTCTTCTTCTGGGTATTAACCCAATATGATTCCTTGGTAAGGGCGCCCCTATTTGCCAAATCTCAGATTTTTTGATGAAGCTTTGAATTTACTAGAAGGAAATCGCCCCTCTTGCTGGGCCGTACCATTTCATGTTCTTGGGATTTGTGTCTTAAAAAGGATTCAAGGTTTGGGTGAAGTTTTGTGGTCCAAGTTTGGCCGCCTCCTTCATAAGGGTGCTATGCATTTGTTTTCAAGTCAATAGAGTTAGTAACGAGTGAGATAAGTGCATTTTAGTGAGTCTAAGGGGTGCTGGTTTGATATATTAAGCTGCTGGTCTGTTATATCAGATTAGAGAAATCTGCATTTTCTTTTTGGATTGGTGTTAGGAAATCATTAAAGGCTTTATGAAAGACATCTTCGTTGTTGCAGCAATTAGAAGAGCTCTAATCCTTGATCTTGCAGGTGTTCTATATTTCATTGTAAGCTGAACAGTAGTACTATCAGCAATTCTCTTAATCATACTTTACATTCTGAAGTTGCATTTGTATTTCTTTATATCTCCGCCACATGGTCGCCTCATTTCCATACTGGAATTGGGTAGCACATACTTGGTGTTGAGTTTGCTTTTAGCATATTAGATGGTAGGGATCCTCTAACCATATGCTCGTCGTTCTCCAACGCATCCTTGGTTAGAGTTCTTGTATTAGCGTTTCATTTAAGATCCTCTGACCATATGCTCGCCATCACTTGGCGCCATTCTTGGTTACAGTTCCTTCCAGCTCTGTTTCAGCATTAAGATCCTCTGACCAATGCTCACACCTTGCCCACATCGGGATCTTGGTGTACATTCTGGTTAGAGTTGCTTCAGCATCGTTTTGGTTTAGAGCTAACCCTAACGATTGTGTATTGCTCTACTTATTGTAATTGAAAAGTTGAAAAAATTTGGCTCGGAATATTTCATAGCTTGACATCTAAGTTTGAACAAAATGCCTCCAAATCATCCCAAAATAGATCTTCTTCAACCTCTTCCTTGCTTTTCTATATAAGAGGACTGATTTTGACTTCATAGCAGCTCTCCTTGTGTGTGTCAACTTCCTCTCTATTTTGTAAAACAAGGCTGTCATCATTGTCCTCCTCGGAGACCAGCATCTTTTTATGCTCATTTTTATCTTTTATCTGCTCCAAAATTGTTGTTGATGTTGGTATAAGCATGTCTTTTTCATCTTGCTCAACAAAAGAAGGCATCTTATCAAACAAAAATGTAGAACTTTCTTCTTCACCATCCCCTTTTTGCTTGTTATTTTGTTGTTCCAACTGATTTTTCTTTTGCAGATTGATCCGAAATGCAAGAGGTTGATTGAGATTCCAATCTTTGTACTTGGGAAAATAACAGCTTCATATGTTCTTGTTTGGCAGAAATCTCTTTTGCAAGCGACTCCTCATATTGCTTCCTCTGTGTATCTATCTCTTGTTGGTACTGGGAGGCTTGAAAAGCCAACTCTACTTGCTGCAAATTAAATTCTTTCTATCTTTGGATATCATCCAACTGCTTATTGAAGTCTAGCAGTATGCTTTTGATGTCACCAATCCTCATACTGTCAGCATTTTCGGGCTAGCTAAGGAAGTAACAATGCTGGTTTGGAATAGAAATGACTTCTTGAGATTGATTAAAAGTATGTGAAGGCTGCCAAAAAGATTGAGCAGGGGTGCGTGGGTGGCAAGTATATTGAACATGCTGGTATCTTTGTATAGCAAAGGCATTTGGGGTAAAACCAGTTGCATGCTCAGTTTGATATGGCTGATAAGAGGGAATATGAGTAGCACTCTCATGAAATGGAGGGTGATGAAACATATCTCTATGAAATAAAGAAATGGTGCCTCATTTAAATAAGCTAAAAATTCATTGAAATATTCTTAAAACAAGAATAATCAAAAGACCATTTTTTGCAAAATTTAAGCACATACCAACACTTAGCCCATTTGAAACCAATAGATTGAACTTGGAGTCATGAGGTGTGTGAAGATTTTTCCTCCAAAAGGCAGAAATTTTTGACATGCATACTAAATACCAGCAATGAAAGGAAAAACTCTAAATTGTGATAGTTAAATTGTCCCACCGGGCGTGCCAAAAACTGTTATCACCTGGAGTATGCACTCTATTGAATCTTGAATCTAGCTATCCTATGAAACATGGGATGACCTCTCGAGTTGTGGGACTCACGAAACTTGAGTTCAACCTCCGATTAAAGGGCGGATTCCCCTTGGTAAATGTAGCGCTCGGAAGATTAAGAGTGTTTTCAATCCGTTCAAATCAGTATAAAAAGATTTCCAAGTAATCAACATTGTACATAATACTTCCAAATGAGCTTAAAAAGAGAATTTAAATTTCATTTTATGTATAATATTAATATCAATGTAATGTATCAAGATTATACAAAGCATAAGTATTTCAAGACTTTTCTCATATACATATATTCAATCATACTTGGAAGAAATCAACAATTCCAATAGAAACATCTTTTCTATGCTAAGTCATAAAACTTTAATTCCTCAAATCAATGTTACATTAGATACTTTCAAATCATACTTCTATTTCAAAGTTTCAACAAAGAAAGTCAAATACATATATACATTTACAATGGGCTTCACAAGCCAATCCTGAATAATACACAAGTACATCAATAGCAAATAAAACTCAGAACAACCAACCGCCGTGACACCATCGGTCTGCTTGCGAGCTGGGGCCAAGAGTGTGATTCAGGCGCCTTTTCCGCCCAACCACGAAGTACATGACTTCCCCGGGTTCCTTCCTAACTTGAAGAAATCCCCGGCCCTGCATAAAGGAGCCTAGCAACCCAAAACAGTAAAACAGGAGGGAACTCTCGATGCATGCCTGGTGCCTATATGCATTTCTAACATGAGAAAAACACATTTCTTGCAACAGGAGGTGGCAGAGACTCAAATACATATATGTTTCTAGGCTTTTAAAACAAACCCATCTATTTCAATGGTACAAGTGCCTGGCCAAGCATAAATAATACAAGTAAATGGTAGTTTAGAAAAGGTAATACTACCGTCTCTGTTGGTCCACCTTCGGCACCCTGTCCCGGAAGTTACCACAAGTAAAGTATGAATAAATACCAAAGCAGAAAGTTGTGCATTTTCTTACATGTTTCATACATTCAATTAATTCTAAAAGAATTTCAACTGTGAATTTCAGAACATCCTTTGAAAGAAAAATTGTAAATTCAGTAGTAAGATTTCGTTTACTCTTTTGTAAGTAATCCTCTTCTGATTTTGGATAAAGGCTCTGTTTTTAAAGAACATGTATGTCATAATACTTTTCAGTGTACTTTTAGAAAGAAAGATTTAATTAATTTGTTTGAATGAAACAGAGTTTTCTGATTTCAGTATGTACTTCTATTCTTTCCAAGTTCAGGCTGACTGATAGTGTAATTCCCAATTTTAATACAGGTTTCAGAGTATTAATAATATACTGAAACAGTGCAATTTATTCAGAATATCAGAGGTTTGAAAGATAATCTTGCATTCAAATTTTATGTTGTATTCCTTTACTCAGGATTGTACTTATGTATGTAAGTATATGACAAAGTACTCAAGAAGGCTTTCAGTTTACATGGTTTTTCAGAGACATTTATGTTCTTGTTCCAGATTTATCATTTCTGAGATATTTGTGTATATTTAACAGAGCTCATGTCACTTTCTGGAAATGGTTTTTTTTTTCCTGTTTCAACTTGCATTTTGGTATATTTATGCATGGATATCTATACATATATATATATAAATATGTATATATATATATATGTATACATATACAGCTAAGTGTATATGTATATGTATATATATGTGTGTGTGTGTAAAAATTCATATACAGCTGCGTGTAGTTTTGAAGAAAGAAATACTAAATTTTATTTCTGTTCATAAGTTCTCTGGCTGTGCACACAGAATGTAAACATTTTACAGGGTTTCCTTACTGGCATTGAGCAACATAAGGCTCAGAGCTACCCTCCATAGAGGAAGGAAGCCGGGCTGATAGAGACTGCGCCTCCTCCCACCCAGGGCATGGCGTGGAGGCAAACTCCCTGGTGCCCGTCCTTTAAGGGAGACAAGGGAATTAAATCCCTCTAATTTCCTACTCTTCTCACCCGGTTCAAAACTCAAAACCAAGGCATTTCGTCCAATTTGCTCCCCGCATTCAAGCATTTCAAAGGCATTTAATTTATTTCGGGTGGCTGGTACCCATTGCAAGTACAATACGCCATGCATATATCCTTTGTATAATACGCGGGAATATGATTCTATTGCACTCTTACATAATACATATATGCTGCTCACATATTTATAATATATTCTAATTATGTCGAGCAGTTCAATAACTTTTGGCAAATGTGACCCCTAATCTGGGAGAGAAAAGATTGAATATTCTATGTGCAATAATGAATGCAAAATTTGTTTCCCAGTTAAACAAAATATCTGAAAGATTTCTCGGTCCATCTATAATCATTTCATAGAATACTGCATTTCATTTCTGCAATTTTAAACTGATTGGAAGCAAGTATGGAAAAGAACCTGGCAATTTTCTTTAGTGCAGATTTCCAGTATTACCTTCCTGTCGCCTCCTTCCAGAGCTTTCTGATATTTTTTTTGAATGAATGTCCTCTTTTCTCTCTTAAAGCTTTATTTTTCTTTTCGAGGATCATGCAGAGTATTTCCAGATGACAGATACATTTCTCATGCAAATTCCAAAGATTGCCACATGCCAACAACATTGTTGGTTTTAAGAAAATTTCCAGAGCCCTAAGTTCTCTCGGGCTGTTCATTCCTCTTCATATTGGAAAAAAATAATCATATGCAAACAGAGATATTTCCCATTTTATACAAACCAATTATTCCATTATATGCAACATAATATTTTCACTTTATTATTTGTTTTTAATTTCCTATATATTGTTTTTAACTCAGATTTTCCTTTTTGAATATAAATGGGTAAACTAAAACAAAATAAACCATATTCTTTTCACAATTTATATGGTTAATTAAACTATATTTTAATTTTGCTATGCTAATCAATTTCAAACATTCACATTGAAAATAGAAATGGCCTAATGCAACTACATGATTTTAAGTGGTGTGTGCATGATCGAGAGCTTCTCCTCTTTTACCCTATCGGAAAGCTAACCTTCTTTTCCTCAATCACACTCTTGGCCTTCGATCACCTGCCACTCAAATGCACTCAGGCGTGCAAAAACGAAAGTGTATTAGTATCCAGTATAGAAATATAAATTTAGGCAATAATTAAATCAACTTTCCTATTTAGTATCATTTTAATATAAAATGCACTCATAATTCTGAAAGAAAACAATTATTTTTCTACATTTCCATACTCCAAAGCATTGTAGTATATTATATTGCTCTAACACGTATCATAATTTGTATATTAGATCCCACAAAGTCATGGTCAAATAGCGTCAAAGTAAGTCATGGTCAAAATAACATCAAAGTA